>CM073768.1:27020553-27062840 GCA_037158775.1 Hetaerina titia
GTCAGGGTAATTGTTAAGAACTAATAAAGGCTAATTGCATATCTCATGCAATCTCTGTTAGCTATATACAGGTATTCCTGTATTACTTAAATCTAGACAGCTTAGTTATGCTTTTGCTTTTCATTTGGCATTGACTTTTTTTTGGCCGCTTCAAATAACAGCACTGTTGACGATCAAAGTTAGTTAAATTTTATTTTATTTAAAATTATTTAATATTATTTTCCAAAGATTGGAAGAAAACAAAAGCATTGGAAATCAAGCAGAAGCTTTAAATTCCACATGAAGCATACTGAAATAAAGGAAACCTTTGTATGTGATAAGTCATTCTTCAAAATTTTCAATGTTAGGCTTCTTTTTACTTGCATTGATTGTACCCAATTGTATAAGCAAATTTATGTTGTTTATATTATTTATTTTATTATAGTCCTGTGAGATGTTTCATTTACAAAATTATGAAAATACACATAAAATTCTGTAACTTCAATTTTGATTTAACCTTGATTTTTACATGTTTTTCACTGATTCTTTCAAAATATAGATTTGAAATCAGAGAATTATCAGTTTTTGATGCTGAATATTTTTTTGTAAATGACAATCAAAACTGAGTTATCTTTGTAAATGCTTCTTTTTCCAAAAATCAGATAATGTTCTTTCATGCCACCTAATACTGGCCATCCTAGTGTTTAGTTAAGTTTAATTATGTATTTTGATATCTTATAACAAAATTCAGGCACACTACATACAAGCAGGACAACATAACTTTTTTATGTACATTGAAGACATGTTATTACAAGCCTGGTAAAATAAAAATTCAGGTAACTTAAAGCTAAGTATAGTCCTCAGCCAAGAGCACAGGATGCTTTTTGGTACAGGGAAATCAAAATATCTCTAAAAAGTAATTTGTAACCATTTCTGGTTGCCTGACCTACCAATTCATTACTAATTTCAGAAATTTTCCCGAAGATATTGTACATAATTAAGTGTTTCCGCGTTAGATTTTTAGTGTTCTCATTGAGTAGACATCATACTTTGATTTTCATGTACTTGCCAGAAAAACTCCCACCAAAATTGGGGAATGTGTTGTATGTAAATATGGCAAAAATCAAAATAAGTACTACATATAATTTGAACACTCTGTGCTTATATATTGCAGTTTGACACGGATTTCTATATCCTAGACAAGTATCCTTTAGCTGTCAGACCTTTCTACACCATGCCAGACCCAAATAATCCTGTAAGTATTTCTTGTTTTAAAATTCTTAACATCATTAGTTTTTTAAAACTTTAGTAATATTTTATCACTTTGTCAATTTCATGAATACCTTTGCTCAAAAAGTACATTTTGGCCATGGTTTGCAACCTTAAATTCTCTTTAACAGTTCAGTTGCTATTTTGTAAAAGTCACTTAAACTGTTGCTTACAGATTAAAATATTTGCTTGGGATCAAAGTGATGTTCATGTATTTATTGAAAGAGTTTATGTACGTTGTGCAAGAAAGATTTAAATTAAATTTCAATAATTTGCTAGATTCATTCACAAAAGGTAAGGCTGTATCTTTTTTGTTTTACAGAAAACATCTAATTCATATGATATGTTTATGCGTGGAGAAGAAATATTGTCTGGAGCCCAGCGAATCCACGACCCAGAATATCTTACTGAGAGGGCCAAATTTCACGGAGTGGGTGAGTATTTGAATTATTTTTGTGAAGTTTTCTCGGGTTTTCCACCGGGTCAGGGGTTCCATGTTGGCCGACATTTCGATGCCCGACTCGTGCATCGTCCTCGGGGATAATGATTGCCACTCAGTTTTTGGCCATCTTATATACATGCGTGCTCGGGTTCAGGTGACTTCTGATTGGTCCGACAAGGAGGAGCTTCCTGATTGGTCGCCTGGTCATTGTGCTCTGGTCCTTTCTCTTCTCACCTCCATTAGCACAGGTTTCCATGTGTGGCTGAGGGAAAAGCCAGAATCCCTGTTGAAATTTCGTCCGGCCATTCTAATTTTGATAGATTTCTTGATGATGTGGTCCCAGTAACCACCGGCGTGGGCAAGTAGCTTGGTCCCATTGAAATCAATTGAGTTATCCATCCCGATGCTATGTTCGGCAATGGCTGATTTTTCCACCTGCCTTAGTCCTAAATGTCTTTTATGTTCTTTCAACCTCCTCTCCCTGTACTGTCTGCAATTGCCCAGGGCGATCTGACTGCCTGAAAAATCACACAGCTTGGATGAAAGTGAGGATGCCCAGAGGCATCACCTAGAATGGAACCCAGGCCCTCCAATAGGCCCAGTGCTGTATCCATTGGACGACCATGTTTCCATAAATGACACCATATACACAATGTATAGTAATTCATTTTCACAAGAATATGACGTATTTACTGGCTTCCTGAAGATATTTTTTTTTTTATTTTTTCCCCTTAGTTGAAATTCATATAAATGATGTCATAGACAGAATTTAGAATCTTTTCTCTTGGTTCCTTTACATAGAGCATGAACGGGAACAGAATTATCTAAAACCTGCGTATTTTAAATGTCAGTGGTTGACTAAGACTAGCTCCCCAACATTTCTTGCTCTATCTGGTTTGGTGTTGTTAGCTTTATGTACCAGTATCCCCAACGTTTGAGTAGGTAAATTTTGCATTTTCACATGATTGAGATGAATGTTTAGTAAGTGACAATGTAATTAGACCTTTGTGCCTACTTCTGTGTGTGTATGTTAGTTGAGGTCGGAAAATCTTTGGAACCATATTCTTCATTAGCAGCTGACTCTGAAGTAGACATTCCACTGGATCAGAGAAAGTTGTGTATTATTTTGAGAGTATCTATATATATGGGCTAGGGAAAGAAGGTGGATTTAACTTAACTGCTTTGATTTGAATGTCAACCAAAATCACTTTTACAATCATCTTAGGGTCTGTCCAATATATGTCAGCCTGCCTCAAGGTCACAGTTTTGAGTGTCATAATCAAACTTACATGAGCAAATGTTTATACCCCCCACCCCGTATTGCTATGTTTGTGTAAACTGTTACATGAGTAGGTAGAAATAGAATGACAATTAACTAGCCATTAATAACTCCTGATACTAATTATGGAATTTGTCAATATTACTGGATGGACTTTTAAGGAGAGTACATTAATTTTGTCCTTTTTCTTTTTTACACAAATTTCTATGTTTAATTTGGTCACCTGTAGTTCAACAATAGCTCATGGTGGAGAATGGCATTTTTGGGCATAGAAACTACTTTCTTTTATTAAATCTTAACTCACTCTGAGATGTTGATAGATTACCTTGAAAGGCAAAATATTGTTGTGTGTACAAGGCATTTTTTCCTGGAAATCAGGAATAAAAGAGAAATGTTTGCCTGCTTAGTTTGGTGGGCAACTTATATAGGCTAACCGCTAATGGGTTGATTGATCTTTATTGATACTTTGACCCCATTGGTTTCCTAGTAAATAAATTAGCTATTAATATTTGACATTGATCATTTGATTCATGTGTTCTTTTTTATCCCTAGACATTGAGAAAATTGCTGCATACATTGAGTCCTTCCGCTATGGCTGTCCTCCACATGCTGGAGGAGGAATTGGGATGGAAAGAGTAGTCATGTTGTACCTTGGACTGGACAATATTAGGAAAACATCAATGTTCCCAAGAGACCCCAAGAGGATCACTCCATAAAATATACTGTATTTGGCTGTGGAGTATAAGAGTAAAGGCATTTGATAATTTGTGTGATTTTTCTTAGAAACCAGAATAGACATCTTGAGATTTTGAGTGAATTCATATTTTTTATTGGAGAGGTGAACATAAATATCCATGCTTTATTGCAGCATGGAAAAAATATTTAAACTTTTTTACGCATTCATATATTCCCTGATGTGTGAATATTCACACGCCGTCGGGCTTGGTACACGGGTGAGCTCTACCATCACCTACTAAACCGACCTTCGGGTTGATTACTGTGTTTATGGTTTTTATATTAAAAATGAGAAAATCAGTGGTAGTTTGGTCATGGATTTGGAAATGAAAAATTATTTTACACTGGTACTCACAAATATTCCCTGTCATTCTTGATCTAATTCTTCGAAGATCTTGATTCTTCTCTAAGAATTAATAGAATTGGATGCATGAATTTGATTAAATTTTACTGCTACTTGAGTCAAATAGTGAATTTATTACCGAATTTTCTTTTTCATCCTTAGATTGGTATGTATTTTATCCTATGCAAAGTAACAACTGAGCCCCCAAAAGCCATTGTCTGCCATTTTCTTGAATTTTTCCAATAACTGGGCCCTTTTTTAAAATATGGACTTAATAAGTTTATGTAGTATAAGACTGTCGAAAACTGCCACTTTGATCATGAAACTTGAAAACCATATTATTAAATTCATAATATTTATATTATTTCTTAACATAAACATCTTGAAGTATGAAAAGTTTTGTGAGCAGTTGTATACATATTTAATCTACTTGTTTTGTGACACATGGAATTATCCAAGCAGAATTGGTCTGCTTATGTGTGTTTATGTAAATTGATTTGTTGCCTTTAATAAAGTCTTGAAATGGCATTTTCCAAAAGGTATATTGTACTATCCTATGCCAGACAACTATTACTTGCTTGCAGAACCAGTTATTACTTTGTTGAAACTGTAGTTTCATTTAGCTGTTTGCACATTTATTCTTCATATTCTTGACTAGTATCAATAGTTGATTTTTTACAGTATGGATTCAAATTTACTGAAAGATCATGTCCATGTTAAAATATGATACAAAAGATATAGCTGGAGTCAATGTATCCATTCTCATGACAGCCATTATTACAATTTTTGTTATATCATATGGCATCATGCCCTGTAAGCTGCCGCAAGGGCATGTGGTAGGGGGTGTTAGGTCACCACCCATAAAACAGAACAAAGCCGCATACAAATTCATTATACTTCTGCAAACCTATGCACATATATGGCATATACATTCATGCAAAACCTTCTCAACTCACAAGCATGCAAATATATAAACTGGTAACTAGCAAACACATGCTTCTTAGGATGTAGTAAAAATTTATCAAATAACAAGCAAGCTAGAATTTGGAAAGTAAGAAGATGAAATTCCACTACCTCATGGACGTGCAACACACAATGGACTCCGCCTCCAAGGACACAGGTAGGGAATGTGACCCAAGGCTGCAGGCAGTATGAGGGTCCCCCCCACGAATTTGTGGGACTGTAAGTCATAAATGGTAATGTGTTGGTGGCATTACTCTTCTTGTACATGTACATGACTAAGTTTTTTATGTTAAAGTATTAATAGCCAAATCAGAATGGCATGCTACCTGTTTAGAAGAATTGGTTGACAACCCTTCATTCTAACCTGATCCCTGGCCAAAAGTGTTGTGAAGGTGCTCCTGCATCACCCCACCCCTTCCTCTGTTCTGCTCCCTGGATATCGCTGCATGTATTCAAAACCCTGCCACACCTCCATTTCTCTAAAATTTTTTAGTTGAAGATTTTGTAAATAATTTAGACCAGCATTAAGTATTTAAGTTTTCCATATTTGAGTCATATTTATGTCCAAATAGGGCTGTTTGAAATGAGCAATGTAAACTCTGCCTGGGATGTATACATGTATGAATATGGGGAACTGTATTAGAAGCCACATAGGCAGAAGAGAGTGTGTAGAGATCCCCATCTGATCTTCAGCAACCTCTTCTTCTCCTCTGCCACCCTAGTCTGGTAGCATCCCTCGTATTAAAAGAAGTTTCAGGCGTGATATGGTGGAATATCATGATTAATTAAAATTGGCAATTTTCCGCAAAATAAAATTTTTTTAATAGGACCGGTTTCAATATAACTACATCATCTTCTGGATGGAAAAAATTTTATTTTGTGGAAAATTGCCAATTTTAATTAATCCCTCATAGTGTTGTATCTGGTTTCTGAATAGGTCTAATGAAACATTGTCTCCTTCCTGCTGAACTCCAATGCAATACCAATGCAGTAAAAATTATCCCACCATAGCCAGTGCTCTTGGCCCAGAGATACCAGTTGTATAGAGCCAGTAAGATTAGAAGTCACAACCAATGACAGCAGCTTATGTGGCACCAGACCCTCACCCAGAGGCGGTAGGTGAACTCGAATGTCATGGCTCAAATCACAGGATACCAGACTGACAACATTTTTATCTCATATGTCATTGCTTTGATTATTTTCAGTTTTGATTCAAGAAATTGTATTTTTAGCCCAGTTGTTTGATTTTTAACTACTTTCCTAATTCAAGTAAAAGTATGTTACATCCTAAGGTCCTCTCTCTCTCCCCCATCCTAAGGTCCCCTCTCTCCCAAAATCTCTTTCTCTCTCCCCCAAGATCCGTATGTTAGTGAAGGGTAGAAAGAGAGAGCACATACCAGAAAAGTTGGAGAGAGAGGGTTTGCCAAAGTATTTGGTATGTTTGCCAACTCTAGTTGTTGTCCAATGTAGTTATTGAAGGCAGTTGAATGAGCAGTTATGACCACCCATAAAAATACAGATGTGCATGCACAATGTGATCACAAAAAGAACAATTTTTTGTTGCAACTCAAATCCTATATGATCCGAGCATCCATGATGAAGTACATGTATATCTGGGAGATTTATAGTGTCATAGCAGATATTTCAAAGAGAGCAGGACTATACAATTAACTATGGATGTTGGTATAAGTATGAAAGGATAGCTGAGTGATATTGGATGGGGAATGATGTAGGACTTGTCATCATTCATATTGTAACAGGTCTGTAGCAATATATAGCTTATGAAGGCATAAAATCTGGTAATTTTATTCATTTTACTCTATACTCACCCTTACATTATATATATTTAGTACCTAATTGCAATTGAGGCAACACTTCAATTAACCCTTCTATGTGTGTGTATATATATATATATATGTGTGTGTGTGTGTGTGTGTGAACACATGAATATGGTGGTCCTAAGGTTGGAGTGGACCACTGATCGGAAGGCCCGGAGATGCATCTTGGTGACTTGGTGACTTCACATAAGCTGTGTTATTTTTGGGCTCCATTCTCCCTGTTGAACCACAGTCAGCACAGAGGAAGGAATTGGCCCCCTCGTCCTCATGTGAATTTCATATGCCATTAGGTGAACCTTACCCTCACCTATTAAATCAACCTTTGGGCTGATAATTGTGGTTTGGTTTATATACTCGTATTGTGACAACATACTTCTTCCTATCCAAGTCCTTCTTTTATATATGTATATATACGTGTGTGTGGGTTTGATAGGTTATCAACTGGGTTCAGTCCAAGCTCAAATATCACATATATGTAAATGCATATGCATAAGAATGTTACCGTTTCTGCAGATCTGGAAATATTTTCACCACATTTTTCCCTATTTGAAAACTAGGGACCCTCAAACTAAAATGGAATTCAAGCAGTCAAAGTTCGTCAAATAATTCTATTTGCTCCATATTTAACATTTCATTACTTGCTTGGGCTTTCAGTACCAATATCAACTTCACTTTGTACATGCATATAAATACCCACTACCTGAAATGTCAGAAATAAACAAACCGGTCTCAAAACCTCTACTTGGTTACTTATGAGGAAAGAGAAACAATTCTAATTTGGAATGCAACTGAAAGTGGCCTCAATTAAATGTAAAACAAGGAAATTACTATGAGTCCTTATAAAAAATATAATCTCAAAAAAGTTCATGTTCCTCTTCCTTATGGTGGGTACATACACTCATGACCAAGTAACATCTACTTAACCATTCATGCAATATTATATTGACACATCTTACAGTGTTCCAATATCCAAGGATAATGTTATTTAATGGTAGTTCAGATGCTTGATGTATAGTTAGTCAAGGAATCTGTTGTGGTAATAAAGTCTGTCAATGAGATGTTATTAGAGATTACATTTATTGGATAATCTCTTCAGGGCACACATCAAGTTCCAGGCCGAAACTCTCAAGTGTGAGAAAAATTTTGAGAACTAGGTGACTTTTTCATGAGGAATCTCAAAATATAGTGCCAAGGAATGAGAAATAATTTATAATGCAACCATTTCAGAGAGTAAAAATCATTCGCCTTGACTGGGATTCGAACCCTCGGATATCGAGGAATCTGGGTTCGAATCCCGGTCAAGGCGAATGATTTTTACTCTCTGAAATGGTTGCATTATAATGCACACATAGCGGGTGACTCTGTTAAAGTTACTGTTACAGTTTCTTGAGAAATAATTTCTTTTATGCTTCAAAGCTTTATAGGAGATGGTAGAATATTTCTCCAGGAGTCATGATCTTATTATGGCAGATTAATACTGCTTATGTTATTTGGTATGGAAACCAAAATATGAGGAAATAGTCTAAATAGCCAAGTTGGCTATTAGAGATTGATGTTTGATTTTGGACTGAACCTAGTTGAGAGCATATCCCAGTGACTCTACCATTCCCAAAATTTGTTGGAACTTTTTTAAATTTGGCCCACTGTGCAAACAAAGATGGCCTGTGTGGAGTCGTGAATGTCAGAAACATGCACTATACTATATCGCTTAAATACCATGTAAGATGCTTAGGATTAAGATTAATGGAGGATATCCAGTTGAACAGTTCCACTAAAAAAAAAGAAGTTCATTAGATGATTCAATTAAAATGGTTGTACAAAAATTTTAGAAAACTAGATTTATTTCAGATAATGCTAGAATGCCTCAAAATTCTTCAAGGTACATCCCTTGAGTGTCGACACACTTTTGCCAGTGACTTTTCCACGACTCGAAGGCTCCGTGGTAGGTGGATTCTGGAAGATCCTTAAAGGTACACATACAAGCTTCTTTGATAGCATTTAGGGTCCAGAATTTCACTTTTGGGAATATGAAATAGTTTGCTGATGCCGAGTTGGAACTGCAAGGGGGATGGGGAATCATCATGCTGCATTGCAGAAGGTCTTTGCAAGCAGACAATCAACTCTGCTCTTGGTCGTCCATCAGGATGAGTTTAGTGGAGATCTTTTGCACCACCAAATTTTCAGTGATAATGGTATTCACTGTCATTGTATCAATGCCAATACAATATGTGATCATGCGCACACTTGACTGATGGTCTGAATGCAGCACTTCACGCTCACACCAGGAAAGTATTGTTGCGATACTTTTCATGAAAACCTTGTATAATATTGAAAATGTCCATAAACCAACAATATTTTAAAAATATTCATACAATACTATATGCCGTGTTGGCAATTGCTCATTTTGGTACAATCCTAGTGTTTACATTAATCTGTTTATTTTGTATAGAAGTATGTCTCAGCAGAAGTTATAGGCATAACAAATAATTTGCAACACACAGCTAATGAGCTTCAGTGGGTAAGGTGATTTTATACCCTGACGGTAGTAGTATATAGTTTTCTGGAAAATAAAATGAGAGCTTTGACCACATGCTACCATTGAGAGTCTTAGGAGTTGTTTCTATTGATTGTCAGCACTTACATTGATTATAAGATAAATCTGAGATAACTACTTGGTGAGTTATAAGTCAAAATTTCCAGGTTATCATTAAGCTGACAGAATAAATCATCTCTGGCTGTAAGTTACATGGAAATTTGTTAATGACATTTTTTGAGCAATATAAATGAATGAAGATATTGTCAAGAAAGGACTTTTAAGGATAAACAGGATAATTGACAGAAATTTAAGATTATTCTAAACCATTTTGCTAAAATGGGTTGGCATATGTGGTGGAGAATAATGTTACTGCTATCTTGTATTGACATTTTAATAAGTTATCTATATAGTTAGAATTTAATGCTATCATGAAGAAAGGGCTATGGAACCATCACAAAACAGGATGGGAGCCTCTTTAATAAAAAATATTGGCTGCAGTTCCCAAGTACAAATAATATTGAAAAAATATTTATTTTGTGATCATGTTGACAATGAGGAAAAATGGAATCAATTCACAAGTCCAGTAAAGGGAAAGAAAATCAGTACTTAAAGAATAATAAAATCCAAATAACAGCTATTCTAGCACCAATTTGATTAATGCCCATACCAGACATTTAGGAAATAATAACATTGGGAATTTCGTCAATACCAGCTTTTCAGTTCTCATGTACACTTAATGTCCCCTTTCCAAGACCCAGAAGTGGCTTAATGAATATAAATGGGTCTAAACAAATCTATGTATTGAAATAAACACAATTGAAAAATTAATCACAAATTAATAATTTTTACAAACTCCATTTCTGTAATTCGGAATTGATTATTTCTCTAGTTTGAAATCACAATTATGTCCTATAAAGTCAAACCAAGTGAAACACATATAAACAGGAAACATCTAATTGGAGTTTTAGTTGAAAGATATAAGGGACGCCCCACCTAAAAATGTGTCCGAAATCGAGTGGCCTCGAGGACATTCCACATACGCACTACAACTCTTTGACTACTCAATCATGTTTTCTGAAAAAATCTTTCATGTGGCACTTCATTTTTTTGTCATCATATGTTATACATGCCAATTATATTTGGAAACTATTTGCTTATGATAAAGGCCTTCCTGAGAATCGTAAAAATTTTATATAATTTTTCTTCCATGATTAAAATGTCATTGAGAATAGTAGTCAAACTTTGCAGAATTTGACATTGAATATTAAATTTAAAACATTGTACACATTTACCCAGCAGTAGCAAATATGAAAACGCGATTATTATTTTTTGGTTATCACGCTGCGATAGAAAAATGGTGCTGTTATCCACGTTCCTACATTTAAAAGTCTCTAAAAACGTATGACTAAAAGGTTGGAAGTCATAAATTTGAGGTTAAGGCCGTGTCTTAACACGATCGTAATAAATAAATAATTGGGGATTTTAAATGGTTTAAAAAGTATGAAAGCAATGCCATTTAAGTTGCTAAAATGTTTTAAAATGGCTTGGCCAAACCAAAATTTATTTGAAAAAAGTTATTTGAAATGCCGCGCCTTAATGGTTTGTAGCTTAAGTTTGAAGGGAGCAGCACTTTCCGGGGGTTTTCTTCGTTTCCTTTGGCTCCCTTCGCAGCGCTGCCAGCGCCGAGGATCCGACGGGAGGCAGAGAGCATTTAATATGAAAGATTTCCAGCCAGACGCGGAGTGAGTTGTTCGTCTACTCCGATTTCCAGAAGGGTTCATTTCAGTTCGAAGGGGGTAGCAGAACCCGGCTAAGCGAGATTCGTGTAAGCACGCCCGACCGTCTGGTCGTCTAGACGAGGACGACTAACTCCCCCGTCATACATTAGCGAGTTATTCTGTTTGAGCTATTCTTCTGCATGTGGAAAGGTGCTGGTTTCTCCGTTTCCACATGCCAATTTTTTTAAATTACACGTTAAACTGGAAATAGTTTTTTGTTTGTGTTGACATGGGGAAGTCGTTTTGGACACTCACAGTTATTGAAACTACTGTGAGCACTAGCACTGGCGGACTGGTTCCTCGGCTGAATTTGAAATGACTTCTATTCGTTTGGGGTATTTATATTTTATAAAAATTCGTATTTTGAATAATTATCTTCCTTCGTCATTTCCCTATTGAGGTTTTACGGTACGTCAGGGATTTGACACTTTTGTTTTCTTGACGTAATTCCTTCTTCTGCCACTATTTTCTTGACATCTTTGATAATCATGTACGTCTGTTTATTGTAATTCGATGATGGGCTTCGAGAGTTATTTGAATTAATGTATGTGCACTTGAAAATTTTTACTTCTCGACACTCGGTTGTTGGGAGTTTCATTTTGTTTATTCGTTTCTTTATATCCGAAGGCTTTTTCGACACATTTGATGATAATTTTGATGTATTAAACATTTCAATTCGTTCACAGGAATAAATGGATCGTATAATATTCAGACGGCTCAAGCGACCTAGGATTTATTTCTTATGTCTCCATATCCTGCAATGATTACTATAGAAGATTGAGTGTTTGGTGTACAATGGAAATTGCCACCATTGTGTTCATAATAACCTTATATTCCCACGCTCAAGGTAGGGTTATTTAACTAGGTATTTATGTGTTCGTTGTTAACATTATTGCGTCCACGTCTGCTCTCAGACATTGATGGATATGATTTTAAACAATAGGCACCCAGTCGTCAGAGTATAGATTGTGTGCTCGCCGTTACAACAACGTTGAAGTGCATCAAGCTGTTGAAAACTCATCGGAAGACTATGGATTGGACGAAATATTGGTAATTATAATCATGAGATATGACCATATACACATTTAAATCTTTAGAAACTAACTTATAGAAGTGAAGCTTTAGTATCACTACTTTGATGAATTTCTATGTAATCAGACTTCCTGTCTTCCAAAAATGTAAATGAACTCCTTGTTTAGGGACGAAACTCAGATGCACCATTTTCAGTTAATTCTACTTTAAACTTGTGGAGTCTTAGTGCATGAATGAGTAACTTTGTCATAGTTGCTCTGGTTTCTCTCAAAGAAATTGCGATTATGCAGGATAATATTGCATCGAGTAATTGAAAATTATTAGTTTCTGCTCCCGTTGTATGAGAGAAGACATTGTAATTAAAAGATTAAACCAAAATTTTATGTACTTGACATTGCAATCTTGAAAGAAATAAACAAGAAATTTTAATGGCTCTTTTTGATGTTGTTACTGATCCGTTGTTTGATTTACAGGGTCTCTATGGAAAAAGTGTGGAAAAGTGTGCCAAAGCTACAAACTTTTGCTACACTTTTTGGTCTAAGGATACTTCAGTCAATCAAACAGATGGGATCACAATCTTGGGCCAAGGTAAGTGAATTTTTTCTTCAAAAACAATTATATGTTTCACGATGCTGCCTGAGACCAAGCACAATAGTAGCTAATTAAGTTTGTGAGTCTATGAGCCCCCTGGAAGTTGAAGGTGCCAATCTGAATAGGGCATAGTGTATTGTTGATAGTGCCTTAAACATTTGAGAAAACAAGTGTGTATTCGATTTTTATTAATATTGTACAAGTGTACACCGATCATTCATTTAAAGGGTAGCTAATGCATATTATTGTAATCGTTTTTATCTATTATGCCTTTCTCAAAGTCAAACTTGGTATCGTCAGAGAGCATCTATTTTTTCATATTTGAATATTTCAACCCAGTGGATGATGATATGAAGAATTATGTTAATTTTATGTGTAATCTTCTTCACATAAAATATATTTTTCACATTGTAGTGGACAGAACTTTGATGAGAACCCCAGTCTTGTTGCATTTCTACATACTCGGGTGCAATGAAACTCAGATCTTGCACAATGTTTATTTTGGACTGATGAATGTATGCACTCATCAAGTAGCATCTTTCACCAGTTTGAACCCTAAACCGTGTACGACATTAATTCCTCTAGTAAAGACTTGTATATATGAGTGCATGTCATACTTTCCAAATCAGGTTTGGTTTGCTTGTTGTTTTAATCATTAATATTTGTAGCAAACTTATAATAAACAGTAAGAATTTTCCTGATAGTCCTTCAGCATTCTTCATTATTCAGTGAAAGGGTCAACCTTTACATAGTATCCTTCCCAGAGTTGTTCATGGATGTGAAGAAAGTTCTGAATTGCCATAATTCTTATAAAAAATGATTCTTCACATCGCCATAAAACTTATCGTGGTGGTTTGCATTTTACAATATTTGTTTTTGATTCATTGTTTGGGGAAAGATTTTTCTTTGGTGAAAAATTAAGAAAGCAGCACACTGTGTGTATGACATTGCCTGGATCCAAACTGCTTTCTTATACCATCACAACTTATTGGGCTGAGTTGATTCACAGGCTGAGCATTTTGTGTCCATTCTTGTGATTGTATTGTATATTGATATATTATATAGATTGTATATGATCCCTGTGAAGATAGTATTCTAATAGATGTGCACTTATTCATATTTGAGTTGTAAACGTGTGATTTTGGCATATGCTAATTGCATTGTACCAACAAGGGGAAACTTTACATTGGTCAGATTTAACAAGGAGGTTCTCCCATGTGAAATAAGCATAATTATTTTTCCGCTAAGCATCTTCATTTAGCAAGGTTGAAATCCCTTTTTATTTAAATTTAGTGTAATTTTATCGGCCCCAGTTATTTTTGTAGGCATCAAAGGCAACAAATGGGCAAGTCTAGGAGTTTTATCATGTTCTGTTTTCAACTAAGCATTTTAAGAACGTTGTGTAATTTGAACCATTTTGATCAGCAACTCTGTTGAATATCATGAGTACTTTCAAAAATTGTCTTTGGGAATTAAGAGTAATAAAAGATTATTACTCATTTTCTAATTCCATACTGCCAAAAATTCATTTTGTGCCAATCAAAACATAGTCACATGTACTTGGACTCCATTGAAAGAGGGAAGAGCTCTGTATGCTAACGTAACATCAAACAGGCCATCAGAATGAAAAACGTCACGCAGTTAAAGATCATATGTGATGAATTTATTCTTTGGAGAAAATAACCTATTTAACTGCTAAATTAACCCTGTAACATTCTGAAAGTTTTTAAAATATAAATAAAAGGAACCTTTAGGGCCTAGTTGTTTCAAAATATTTATAGTATTTTTTTGAGGGATAATCAAGGTCAATACTTTGTAGATATTCATTATAATGAAAATGAAGTAACAAATAAGGCTGCTTTTCCACAGAAAGTTTTTGTTTTTTCCATTTAATTTCTATACTTGGTATATTCTACTCAAGGGATCTCCAGGTGCCATTTTCACCTTGATGCTATTAAATAGCATTTTAATTTTACCATGCTTGAATAATGGTAATGTCTGTGGAAACCATGAGATTTTTGTGTGATTAGGCTTCATTATTCCAAGTGTAGAAGAACTTGACTTAGGAAAAGAGAGCATGACAAGCGAATCAGTATAAGATTCATACTAACTTTAAGTTATCCTGATATTTTCTGATAATTCTCTGGGTTGTTTCCGATTAAATTTGTTTAGTGTGAGGATTTAAAATTCACAATTCGGTAATTGTCAGTGTGAACATGATTGAAGCTAAGACTTTTTTAACGTATTCATTGCCAGCCCAAGGAAGGCATAATAAGTTGTGAATAGATATTGCGACCTTTATGTTAGCTTAAATTCAGGGATCAAGTTATAACAATGGCTGAGCTCATGGCAGCATTCCAATCCCTGCCAATTGCATATCGATTTGGGGATAATATTCTGCTTTTTGGGTGGAATTAGAGAACCTTGATGCTAATGAATTTTTGGAGTAATTCTAATGTTTATAATGAGTGTCTCCACCTCCTTTTTCAGTCTTTTCCTTTGGCCAACATATTACTTATACATCCCTTATGCCACAAATAAATTTAGCTGCCCCTCCTCACCTTGTCCAATGAGTCTTTTCGAGTCATTTTTTTGTTGGGTAGGTGTCCAGACAAGACAGAAGTATGTGAATTGGTTTTCTACATGGTATATGTAATCTGATTTGAAGTATCTGATAAAATGAAAGAATAATTTTCCCTGATAGGTATGTCCTTAGGAAGTTCTTGCTAATATAAGGGCTCTTTGAGAAATTGATCAAACAAAAGATATGTTCATTTAATCGGACTGAAGGAGAGGATGAGGTTAGCATACTAGTATCCCTTACATGATTACAGGATTATTCAGTAATAATAGTTTTCACGCTGATTTTCTACCAGGAGACTTCAAGAACAGTACATTCTGATTTAAATGAGGCCTAAAACTGTGAAGTCTCAAGTATTGCCTTCAATTCACTTATGCTAAATTGCTCTAGCTATCTGCCAGTCATTTTTTGTAATAATGTTTTCAGCTACATTACTGTAATAGAGTACAGAAGCTCTTACCCTGCATCTCCCTTCTCCTTCCCTATTGCAACTAAACAAGCATTGTAAAGATAATGGCTAGCAATAATAACTCCTGTAAGGATTCATGCACAAGCAAGAAGGAAAAATTCATAGGAAGTAGAGTGAGCATTAGAATGTTTACTGCAGGGAGTCATAGCTTGGTGTTGTTTGGTGACTACTTCAATGTGAAAAAGTATTCCTTCTGAATCGGACATTTTGTCATGTGAGGATCGAATTGTGATAATAGAATTTTTATTTCAGACACTTCCATACTGTGAATAATGTTTCATCACAAAATATTATTCCTTAATTGTCATCCAGTATTATATCGAGTAAAAAGAGACGTTTCAGGCGTGATATGGTGGAATAACATGATTAATGAAAATTAACAATTTTCCACAAAAATAAATTTTCATTTTAACGGTTTAAAACTGTTTCAATGCAACTACATCATCTCCAGAAGATGATGTAGTTGCATTGAAACCGGATATTAATAAATTTTATTTTTGTGGAAAATTGCTAATTTTCATTAATTATATCAAGAGTATAAAACTGAATAGTCATAATTACGAATGCTAGAGTCAGACTCAAATAAGAATACTATTGATGTAGGAGTGAACTAGCTGGAAAATTGGGAGCCTTGACAACAATATTTTGGGAAAAATGGGAAGTGTACTTCATTGCTTTGCTTAGAACTTCTCTCTAATGCTAAGTTATCACTCTTAAAGAAGGGCAGAAATAATATCTTTTGGTTATTTTTAATGCGAGCCTTAAGGTTGAGTACCTTTTTGTTATGCAGCATACTACTAGTATGATGCATACGCAGAAGCAGTATTACATCCTGTGCTAATTTGGATGTCTGTCAGTATTATTGTATGCAAACATTGTCCTTGGACCAAAATTTGGTCTGTGGTATGGTAACGTACTATGTAGTACTTACTTCATTTCTTGTGATAAGCATATTTTCATAGTGTCTTGTAAGAGGACTTGGTCAAGGGCAATTTGGAATGGTTGAATACACTTCATAGTTCACTCTAACATAGAACACATTCAATTGTGAGCTCTGTTACATAATGGCATCATATGCAACTCTGCCATTTTTTGTTGTCTACGAAGCACTCTGATGAAAAACATGCACTACACAAAATGTGAGGTCTTTTTATTTTAAAAACTATTTTGTCTCTCTTTGGATTGCAGTGACAGAAAAAGGTGTCATGTAATTGTTAGTTTACTACTTGTGTACATTGGTGTGGTTACTAATCAAATTTTTAATTGGAAAATCTTCAGTTTTATTATTATAGGTTAATGGTTGCGGTACATTCAGATAGTTTTCAACTTAGTAGTGCCAAATAAATTTTTCGATTAGCACTTCTGGGTAGTCATCAAACAACACACTTTTTATGTTTTTTAGTTGGAATATTAGGAAATCTTGTCAACTCATGCTTGGGAAGCACATGTGTTCTATAAAGGAAAACATAAGTAAAAATTAATTGTTTAGTGTTTAATATTGTAATTATTTTAAAATATATTATTCATTACTGGTAGGAAATGGTAGGTATGCCTGGTGGAAATCCCATAAATGTGACCAATTAGTTATGAAGTGCTGTTTAAGAAATTCAGTGATGGAAATGTTTTATAGGCCAAGTTTTACCGAACGAGTACTTTAGTGAAAATTTTAAGGCAACGTATTTTCCGCCTAAATGGTTTGCAATTTCCTGTAGTTATGACTATCAGGAAAGTGAAGTGGCTTTTAGCATGTTGCCATTTTAAATTTGAGCGGAAATTGCCTAGAGCTGCATGTTTCATTTTACTCCCTACGTAAAATATTCGCTGCGGAATTCGGGGTACTGTAATCCTTCAGTTTTCAATCCCGGGAGGCTTTTTGCCCGCGTGCTGTCGCCCGCGGAACGGGTTGATGTAAACCACTCCTGATTTGCGGGCAATTATCTTTAGTTGCGAAAAAATTGTATTCTTATACGTTCTGGAGTAGGTTTTTTGGTTGATGAATACTGCGATGAAGCTCAATTTTATCCAAGAACCGAAGAAAAACAACTTAATTGTATAGATAATTGAACTGAGAAATTTGTGCCATTACGGCTTACCTGAATATCTGTGAGATTCAGTACTGATTAGCTTTTATTGAGACTTCAAAATTGATATGGTTGTTGAAGTTTTCCTCTGAAAGTTACGTTTTCCAGGATTTGTTACCCCAGAATTAAGATCCAATGTCAACCGACTTCCGTTCAGAACTCATGCCAACATGTTACATTTTTAATGTAAATTAAAATGTCATTAATTTATAAGCTGTGTTGGTTGATTCTAAAGGAGAAAAACGTCATTTTTTATTTATGCAGACAAGTTCCAGTGAAGATCTGTGGGTATAATGAATAATATATATTATTTTATTTCACGTGAAAGATTCGTAATGGGCTTCATAATAAATTGGTGCCATTAGCTTCCATTTTCCAAGGACTTATTACTAATGAAGAGCTTTTGCGACAGTCATCCGGTTTCTGCATTCCTCTCTGCATAGGTAAATATTGTCCCACTTAGGAAAATAATTTCAGTTACCACATAATGGTGCGGTCAAGAAAAAAATAACTCTCCTATAATGTGCCCATTTCGTCGACTTCTGGCACTCATCCGTCCAAAATGAAATGTGTGCATTTTAAACAGGGTACTAGTGCTAATCTACTCGAACTCACTGTAAGTTGCAATTAGAGTTGACGATTTTTTTAATCAAACCACTTTGCTTTTCCACATAAACTATTTTAAGTGGTTTGATTTTACAAAAAAAACGTCAACATGAAGATTTTCCACCAAGAAACTGTTTTATTTGCAATTAGAAGTTAAATCGAGTTATGATCGTGGTTGTCTAGCTGTGAACTACAGTGATGCAGTTAATCCGGAGATGTGATCGGTTAGGCCGAGGAAGATGGGAAACTGGAAGTTTTCACCGGCTTGGTCTTTTCCTCTTCCAACCTCCTAACCCCTCGGTGCGTGGCTCACTGGAATCCGACGAGAACGTCGCGTGCGTGAGCGGGGTGTGGTGCGGGGCGCGGGACGGTGCTTTTAACTCTCGCCGTGGAGGTGCGGCGCGTACAATCAGCTGCTGGAAATCCCCATCGATCCGGCCCTTGCCCCCTTTCGTCTGGCCATCGCGCCCCTACTTTTGTGTCACCGTCCCTCGACCAGCTCCGCGGGAAATGGATCGAGCAGTCCTTACTCCGGTTGGTGCGTCGCGGCGATTTTTTTCAAGAATCCTAACCATTAAAAAAATCATGCGAAGTCTGCCTAACGATTGTGCTCATTGCCCCGTCGTACTCAACCTTCACGTTTTTTTGATGAAATTATTATGTACCCTACTCGAACGTTACTAACTTGAGTAGTACTTATCTGAAACTTAAAAACATCCGACCTGATAACACTAGTTTTTTCATTGAATGTTTTTGAACCATTATCATAATCATTTGGAATTTCATGTTTGGTTAAATCGTCAATCTGGAAATTAAGACGGAAGCAGTGCCAAAACATGTCATATTCTTTTAATACTTTCGGTAAGCATTTTACTTTTGTTGAAAGTTCTCATTTTCTAAATAAAGCTGTTTGAATAATTGAAAAAAACTCCAATAGCCGTAAACAGATTACCTTTCAAAACAGGGTACAATTGAGATTAGTTGGCAAACGCCACAAGTCAAAGGATGGGGTAGAGGGTATATAAAGAAAGGGAAAAGAAAGGCTTCTTTATTTACCCTTGACTCCATCCTTTGACTTGTGGCGTTTGCCAACTAGTCTCAATTGTACCCTGTTTTGAAAGGTAATCTGTTTACGGCTATTGTAATTGTTTCAATTATTCAATACGATCAGCCGTAGGGGCTCAATTCATTCATTAAAGCAGTTTGAGGTCTCAAATTTTGATTTTGAATATTAAATCTTCACGTGTGGATTTGACGTGTATCCTCAGGCATAGTGATGAATCCTGGCTTCGAGAGGATACTTCCGGATTTTTCTAGCTCGACTGAATAATTTCCTTCCTCGTTCTTTCAAGTTTTAAAAAAATTTCACATTTAGACTCGTGCAAAAGACTTTCAGTAATACTATTTTGCCGGTTTTTCCTCTTAAGGTTTCGAGGAGTAGAATTTTTGGATCCCCACACGCTCGTAATACGCGCATATTGAAAACAGACTGTCTCAATCCATGTATCTCTGATACCGTATTTGGGATACCATAATAGGATAGGCGGAAAAAACAGGGACACGTTATTTCAATACTTGTTACTTGGCTCCATTACGAAGTCAATGCATTTAATAGTTTTTATTACAATTACTATCCTTTTAGAGGACTTAAGGCGGCGACATAAATATGTTTCAACTTGAAACGGTTGCCACGGACTTAATATTGGAGGGATATTAAGGAAATATGTACCGTGTGTGCATTATGTATTAACCTGACATTATAGCATAAAATTAATTTTTTGCGCGATAAATGAAGCATATAAAATAGGTATGATCTCTCTTTATGTAGTAGCTCTTGTATTTTAATATGCTACAATTTCGCCAATGGGAATTTCAGAATTTTGGGCAAGATATATCGCAGATATCGCCAAAAATTGTGTTCGTGGAATTCGCGTTACACTTGATTGGGCTTGTCGGTGTCACTTTAATTGAATTATTTTTTTAGAGATAGTTGAGGCTCTTACTTTGTGTAATTCCATAGTAATACACAAGGGGGGATCAAAATAACTTCGCATTTCCGCTCTATATATTTTTCTTTTTCTAAAGGAAATAAAAAAATGCAATCCTTCAGAAGCGCTAAGTTATTTTGATTCTTCCTTGTGCGCTTTAATTCCTATCAATTTTTATTATACTTTCTTGGAAACATTGTTGTCCAGCGGGTGATGAGTTCGGCAATGGCCGGGCAGTGCGACTATGATTCCCGGTGACATTGCACACCTTCATATTCAGCCGAGCCTTGTGGTTTTTCGGGTATCAAATATTTTCGGGTAAATGCCGGCGACGTAGGGGATGGAATCTCCCCTTTTCTCCTATTTTCATAGGCACTCAGAACGCGCCTATGAAAATAGCCATCCGATTTATTACTGCGGTTTTTTGTAAAAGTATTTGTGTCGGGTTGTTTGATTAATTTCAGAAATGTTTTGTGGCGAAGAATAAACTATTTAATTAAAATATTCTTGTGTTTCACGCATATCTTCATTTAAATGCTCATACTTGAACCAAAAAGAAAGTTTGGGAGATCTCGTCCAACACATGGAATCAAATATATATGTATTTAATCCTGAAAGTGTGTCACATTGCATCATTGAAATCTTGAAATTAAACTGCCTCTAGCATTACTGACAGAATTAATGTGGGTTACACTAACGTGGTTCACATATTCAGCATAGAGCATGCATTTTCTTCCGCTGTCGTTTTGCGTCATGTTCAACGTGACATAAGAGGAGGTGACCGAAGACCTAGGTTGGTTATTTGTTTGCGGTAGCATGTTTAGGAAATTGAGGAAGAGTGGAGACAAACCCGGCGTCTGCATTAGTCTACTCTTAACGAAAGGAGGCGAGGAGTATTTAACTTAACCTTCCATTCGTCAGAAAATATGCACCGCTTGCAGTTCTCACCATATGTCGTCCCAAGTAGGGATCGAGACAGCTGAGAAATTCCGCCACCTAATCAATTCGAACCCGGTCCCTCGACGTGGAACATTTACGTGGAACAACTCGGAGCCATTTTGAACGTTGCACCATCCATCGGCGAGACGATACAAACACCGAAACAATATCTTCTGATGGTCTCCGAATGTACAAATTTATCAGTAGTTTCCTCATTTAAATCTCAATCTTAAAAGGGAGATTTTTTCTAGTCTCTGATAGATCCATGTTACAGGACGAGGCATTTATTCCAAGCCCGTGTTAACATCAACCCTTGGCATAAGTTAGCTTTTTTTCTGATAACGATTTGCAATGTTTATGTTATGCGTCAAACTTCAATATTTCAGCTTCCAATTTATTCAAACATTCATTATGGTTTTCTTTGTTTCTATTTAATGTACGTAAAATGTTTGGGAAACGTATACTGAACTCTTTGTCGCTCTTTAGATTTAATCCCTGCACAATTACTTTTCATTAATCGTTGGTTTCTTTTCAAAACTTGAGGAATAATTTTTTATCCTTAATAAGTGATATGAAAAATAAAAATGGCCACATTCGTAGAGAGGCTCGCATTTGTTTTAACATAAAAAAATGGGCCTGATAAAGTAAAATTTTCCCCGAAAGACGTTTGTTATTTGAAAAAATGAAAGCCGCTAAATCCTCGCAAAAGTGGCGCATAAATATGTAGTAGAGTGAATTGTAACTTTCTGCGTGTGCTTATATTATCCGGATTTGCGTTTGAAGGGTGAAATGGGCTTGTTTGAAAGGCACAAAATCATTTTTACTGGGTTTTACTTTCTTGTACTCTGAAAATAATATTTGAAATTTGAGACATGAGATTACTCTGACATTAACCTATTGAAACCCATTATTTAAAGAGCAGGCCACTGCGGCATTTGAAAAACATTAATAATAACTTTTGAAAAGTTGACATAGAAACATCTTTGAAAAAGTATAACCTGACGCATTAACGTCATCTTTCGGGAGTTCCAGGTGTTGATCATTGTCATAGTAATAATTCACTATGACTTTTAAGTTAACAAAATTATATTTTCGTGATTTTTATTTAAACCAATTGCTCGTTCTATGGAAGTTGCTTCCGGTTTTCTTCTTTATTTTTAGAAAATCTTTCATCCAATCTCATTCGGATAGTCTGGTTTCTTTCTCGAATGGAAGAGAAATTTGTTTTCACAAAACTGGTAAAGAAATCTAGAATTATAATGCTCAGCCCAAAAGGGTTTTCTCCATGCCAAGTAAAATGTTATCTAGACCCTTTCCTCGATCTTTCGGGAAGGGAGATTTTTCGTCGTATTTATGTGTAATATAAGCACCTTAAAATGCCGGGCGAGGTCCATGTTCACAATATCGTCACGCACAGGACCCAACTTGCCGACCATGTTTTAAGCGAACGTGACGTATTTTGACTTTGAAAAACAATAACCACATGTCGGAGATTTATAAGTTGGAGAGCCTCATATAATTTCCTTGATAATTTTTTAAAGAAAAAAATCATGAACCATTTACTTCCTGTTATGTGAATATCAGGCTGCAAAACTATTCTACTAACGGTATTCAATTACAGCGTTTTCAACCTAAATCTGGTAATAGGGAAAAAGTCTTAACGGAAATACTAGACTACGACCTGTTATTTTTTCTAATATAGACGATATGCTTCAATAACCCTCATATTCCCTCAACCTCACCTAACGAAGGACGGATCGCCAAAGATAAATATTAAAAAAATCACAATCACAGTAACCAACGGGAAGGGTGGTTTGTTGAATGATGGTCGTGCTCGCCCAATACTAAGCCCGATGGCGTGTGACATTTACCCATCAGGGCAGGGGGCCAGTTCCTGTCCTTGTGTTGTTCACAGTTGTTGGTGCCCAGAGAGGCTTCCCCGGGAATCAAACCCGGGGCCTCTGATCAGTAGTCCAACGCTCTAACCCTGGACTACCGCGGCCCATGGTGATAGGTATGCCCGTGATAAATGATAACGAAACGTTTTGACTCACGTTGTATGACCTCATCGTGATCGTAGAGTCGCCGATTTTGGTAGCGATCCTTCGTGATCGAAAAATCATCAAGGAAAGCCACGAAGCCCTTTTAGTTTCGCTTCTTAAAAAAATTCACTCTTGGCACATTTGTTTTCATCTGCATAAGCGTTTTGGAGATTACATGCGGTAATATAAAAATGGGCTAATCGCACGCTCAATTAAAGGAATCGACATCGAATTCGTTAAAAAATTAGCAATTCCAGCGTTGTCGTTAAAACCATGTACTCTCTCAGCCCGGAAAACATTTAACGCCATGCGGTAACCATTCGGCTGTGGTTCATATTGCGAGGGATCGGCGTTAAAACCTAGTTTGAAGGAGTAGGATGGTACCACTTCAATCAATCGTTTTACTCTGATGTTGGGAGAGAACTTTGTTCTCGACTTATGATACTCGAAGTAAATGAAATTGGGATTAGGGGAAGGGAAGGCAAATCGTTTCGGGAGGGCCGAAGTTTTAAATGACAAAACTTTCGTGTGGCGAGACATAAGGGGTTGCGCGTTAGCGGTCAGTTGAGTCGATTAGCCCTCCTCCCGCTCCCATTCTCCGATAGTCCTTCCGCCTCCTCTCCCACCCTATAACATCCACCACCCCTCGCTCCCCGGCGCTTAACTTCCACCCCCACACCCTACACTCGCAGCCTAACGACTCCCCCGGCCTCGGGGTGCACGAAAGGAGAGTGGGAGGGGTTTGGATGGCTGCTCTCCGGCTCTGCTTTCACGGCCACTTGCGTCCCCCGCCCCCGGACGACCCGCGCGAAAGGGATCCTCCTTTGCCTTTACGGTGAGCGGCGTCGCCGTGAAGCCTACGCTCTCAAGTCGTTCGGTCCACGGGAATTCAGCAACCTGGGCGTCTCGACGTTCGAGGGGTCTTGCTCCCTGCAACAGAACTTTCTCTCTCGTCCCCGCACCCTCCTCTCCTCTCGACACACCACTCTCTTTCCACGCCGTCCCCTTGCTCCTACCCGACGCCACTTTCCCGTCGCGGTGCCCCCCCCCCCCCGTAGCATTAAAGGGGGAATTGCGCCCATCCCCCTGTCGCATCTCGTCGGGAGTCGCCAGACGGTCGGAAGGGGTGGAAGCGTCGTTCTCACGAGATTCCACCTGAGCCCCCCTCTCTCTTCTACATCTACATAAATGCCCCGCTATCCACCATAAAGGTGTGTGGTAGGGGGTGCAAGCACCAGGTGGAATGGGTGAGGGATAGGAAGGCTCTTTAAGTGGTTAGGAAAAGAGAAAAAAATCACTAAAAATATCCCAATTGAACGCGGAAATCATGGCGAAAAACTTGGTTCCAAACAAGTGTTAATCTCACCCACTAAATATTTTAACTCCCTGGTATACGAAGAAGGAGGTACTAATAATGAACCAAAACCATTTATACCATAGACCACCATAAAATGGCAGTTCATGCTGAACTGGGAAGTAAGAAGGGGAAAGTGCTATTAATTCCTGGCTGTGTTACTTGCTCCCCCCCCCCACAAAGTCGCAAATTCAAACTCTTCTCTCTCCGTGGATCGCGTATCCCTGGGGAGGGGGAATTCGCGATGAAAATGCTCAGCGGTGCCCCATTGGTGTCATGGAAGCGTATCGGGAGTCTGGGGGCGTACTCCCCGGAGATCAGATTCATGCAATAAAAATTCGCGCCATTTGCCGTTCCTCGTCGCAAACGTTTCTTTCCGTCTCTAGATTTCACCGGTTCTGCTGCTTCGAATTCTCTCCGTGGAAGATTTTGCGTGGGTTCTTACGGCGTTAGTGTGGAGGAGGGCTGTTTTTATTTGTAATTTACTTTCTCTCTCGCTTTCATCCATTCGCCTCTTATTCGTTCTTAGCGCGGAGTTATCATAAAGGGAAGTGGTGATGTATCGTACTGACCCCGGGCTCTTGTGTCTTGAGGGTCGTTTGATGGCTGGGAGGCCGCCACTCTCTACGCCGGAGTTGGCGTACACGGGAATGGGACTCGTGGCGTTTCCCTCGGTAATGTCGTGGGCGGGCCTAATGCTTGCGTTCATTATCTCCCTCGAGGAGTAGGTTTAGAGTGTATTCAGACAACGTACTGCGTATGTATGGTCAAATCTTTCGTTTATTTTATTACTGATGACCTGTATCTATTCAGAATCTCAGAATTTTTTTTTTGGTTGTTGTTCGCCAAGCCTCTTCGGTATTCTATTTCGTGTTTTTCGTTAACACCTAACCTGTGGAGGAGGAGCTCTTAAAACATGCTTTCACCTGTAAATTTAGGGATAGTAAGATTTAATCGGAAGTTGCTGTGTTTGAGGGCTTTTTGTTGCACTTTGATATTTGACGCGTGGTGAGAATAGTTAGATTAGACAAATATTCAAAAAGGTTGATTGTGTATGTTAGTGTAATTCTATGTGATTATTTCTTTTAGAGCAATTTTTATGTTTCTTGTGTTTTTGTGGTTCTTTAGAAGTTTTTTTTGTGGTTCTTTGGAAGTTATGTTTCGTTTTTGACGTTTGCACTTCCAACGAATTACATTCGCGCATATTTCTTGTCTTTGTATGCAAGCATAAAATGTCATTTAATCACTAAAATTATAGTTGCTTCGGGTCAAGGGGAAGGGAGGCTTCACTGCATGCAGCAAATATTCCATTTGAACCAGCAGAGGAGACCAAAGTCTAAATTTCATGGTTTAAAATTATATATTCCTTGCGTTCATACATTTTCACGTTTCGAGAATTAAAAGTATTTTTGAAATACTTCGACTTGAAATTTTATATTTAAGCTTTTATTTATTTATATTTATTAATAGAAAAACTCTCATGTAGGAAAAGTTAACTCATATTTTCCCAATATTTAATTAATTTTGTGGTATTCATGTGAAAGAGAAACATTTTATTCGGAATCTTTTAAATATGCAATATGGCGTCGTGTTTGGCGATATCAGTAATTGCGATTATGGAGAAGTCGAGCATCCATATGGTAAAAACCTTTACATTCCATTTAATTTTTACTTTCTTAAAGCTTGAACATCTCGGAGGGCTCTGCTGTTTTGTAGTAGATAATTACGTTTACGTCCCGCTTAATGTTTGCTTGCCTGCTCTTCATCCCATACTTAAGAGCCAAGTGTCTGAATTGAAGCATTTGAAATGTTCTCGTCGTGCAGTGAGATATCGAGTGCGGTAAATGCAGCTATAAATCCGATTGATATATGACGTTTCAAGTTGGTGGTAACTAGTGAAAACCTGGCCGTTTTTTTATTTAAGTTAAAATAATTTTTTTTCGTGGACTACTTTCCAATTGTTTTTCATTTTTCTGTACTCTAATTGCGTGCTTGATTCCTTTTATTTCTGCGCTTTGTTCCTTGAAATGAATTTGGCGAATGCCGTGTGAGGGTATGCAGGAGTCAAAGGTTTTGTATGTCCTTTGTAGTCCAGGGCATTGCGTGTAAATTACGCCTGCGTTCTGGAGGGGCAATGAAGAGATTCTTCAAGAAGCCGCGGTAGAGGCCACCGCCCCATCGTCCCCACACCCTTCCCCGGTGCCTTTACTATTCCCGATGCGATGTAGGAAGGAAGCAAATCGTCGAAAGGATCGTCCATCCACTCCCGGTTTGTTGAGCTTTCTCGCGTCCACTGGAGTCCCCTTTGTGACTCATTGTCTTTGAGGAAAGGCCTTTCCCGCTCGCGGTGCAAACGGCGGCGACGCCCCTCGATCCCCCCACACGCCGCTTTCCCGTCGCGAGCCGCACTTACGGGCGCACTTGACCCATCCAGTTTATAGCCAGCCGCTACGTGTTCACAGGAGAATGGGGCTCGCCGCCGCTCTTTTGTTTTTACCTCTCTGGGAACTAGCACTCACTCCCTTTGCCTCCGTCACCACTTCTTTGCACTCGATCGCTTTGTCTCCCGTCTTCCCTCTGTCGTTTACTGGCTCCTGGAATGTTTTCATCAACATCGCATCTTTCAAGGGTAGTGCGTTCTCCTCCCAACCTCGCACTTTGTGGTTTC
Source organism: Hetaerina titia (assembly GCA_037158775.1). Lineage (NCBI taxonomy): Eukaryota > Metazoa > Arthropoda > Insecta > Odonata > Calopterygidae > Hetaerina > Hetaerina titia. Next base: position 27,048,067 of record CM073768.1, read on the forward strand.
GCGTTCAATACACGCCCTTTTTTTCATTGATCACACCCAGAGCATCGACCCACTAGGAATTTCTAGAAGAAAATTTTGTGGAAGAAGGGAAAATGAATTTCACTCACGTGATTACTTAATGTATGATGTAACACTTGAAACTGCTTACTGGTCATTCTCGCATCGCGTTATCGGATTCATGCTAATACTGCAAACTCATTTTCTGATGATTTGCTTCACTTTATAAACCGATCAAAACGATGTACATATACTCGTAGTTTTAGGTTTATGACGGTGGCGGTATAGAGTATGTATAGATTCATGGCCAATATTTGGACGTTAGACAGCTTATTTGCTTTGCACTTTCAGGCTGCACGCCGTGAAATTGTTTGATGTCCATATTAAATGAGTTTGTAATTTTCTACAGACTTTATTTTAAGGTACAGCGCGTTTCAGCATCAAGGACAAGTTTTGTTCACATGCAGCAGTTGAATATATACCCTACATAGTCACCCCCTCTTCTCTGTCCTAAGGGCATAATATTCAATTGTTGCATGTTCACGAAACTTGTACCTGATGTTTCAGCAAATCGGCGAAACTCGTTGTACCTCAAAATAAAGTCTGTGGAAATTTACAAACAGATTAAATATGGGAGTTAAACAGCTTGTCGTTATATGAATTATGTCAGTGGATTTTGGTTCACATCTTAAATCGAATCTGATGGAATAGGCTCAGGCCCCGAGGCAACTCGAGAAAGTATTCCATGAATTGAGTAAAGAGTGGTAGTTCTTTTCGAGATCGCTTGTTTCTGCGTCCTTCCACTATTTTTTCGGTGTGATGGAGGTTTAACTAATGCTCGTTCTGTTCGTTTGTTGCTATTATCCCGATAAAATCCCGTTAACTCGAACTTACGCTTTCAGTCATGGAAGCATGTTTTCTGCATAGAAAAATATTAACGTAAACTAGAATGCCTTGATTAATAATTCTCGCTTGAGACACTACCACGTTCTCTCGGGACGTCATAGTTAACCTGGATGGTTAACATTTATCCTGTTCGACAATATATCTACGTTATGTTCGAAGGACTATCTGCTATCGTTTGAGCGGTTAGATATGTTATGGTCTACTTTAGCTCTCCAGCATATGAACATATATTAATTACCCTTTATGTGGCAAATCAGAACGGAATTACCCAGCTCCGAAATTTATCGTCTAGGTGTGTCTGTACTTCCAATTGTTGGAGCCTTGAAACTGTTACTCTAGCTTCGAGTGAGGGAAAGGACGGTATTTATGGGAGTATTTATATGTGATTAGTGTAAGAAATATTCTGAATTTGTTGGCATAATTTCCTTGCCTCTACTTAAGGTATTGAAAATGGTGCATTAGTGTCCACTAGTCCCCTTTAATATGTGGATGATATGCATCACCCAACACACCCATGCGCTGCGGGTTGCCTGCAGTGGAATTCTCGGGGTTACCAAGCAGCTTGGTCGAAGAGGTTGAAGATAATGGGCCTAGTAAGGCTAGAGCGTCTTGTAGTCGCTAACTGATATAAAGGCCATGGGTTTGAGTCTTTTTCAAAGCTTATTTTGTGTTTCAAGAGGGATTTTGTCTTGAATTAAATCAAGTTGAAATAGAAGCGTTTATTTGGGAGCAGCGTTTGACTTCGTGACCCTATGACGTGAAATACGCCTATTTTTATGTTTGCAATTTCCGTATGCAGAACTATGAACTTTCACGGAATACCGTGAATTAATTAAAATATTGCCGACCATTCATTTATGCCTTAAATGTTTATGTAAGGCTGGTGATATTCAAGTAATTCCTAATTCAGTTATGTGTACCTTCCTTCTCCCTCGTTCGAGTAGATGCGGAGTTCTAATTGAAAATATATTTTCAGTCGTTAATTTCTACAAAACGGGGTTTCTCTAGCCAATACAACTTTCCGAGTGCTAAGTATTGTGATACATGAAACGAAATAGGCTTGACTTTCTATGGCCCAATGATATTATTGAATCAAATGTCATTTGTGTCTTCATAACCTATGGCTGGTGGGTTTTGGTTTGGTAGTGTTATAATCTGATACTGCAAAGGTAGTTCAGCTGGTTTTTGTGATGTTTCCTTTGGGAGGAAAGAGTGTGTTGGAAAATGCTCTCTGGTAAAATCTTTGTAGATTAAAGATAAATGATGAAATGTCTCAATGAAATACTGTAAATTACTTCAACGGCGGTTCATTTCTCATTAGACGTTAATATCGAATATTTGAATTCCTCTCACTCTGTGGCTACAGGTTTAATTTATCTCAACTGTAAGGAATTTCCTCCTTCCATTCTCAACGTACATGAGTTGAGGATTTTCACGAGACTATAGAAGGAACCTTGCTCCTTCACACGTCTTAATTATTTTACAAAGAAAATTCCACGTATCACAGACATGTGCATAGTCAGTGAAATTCAAACCAACGACTTTTGCACCATTCGGAAAGTAAATCATTGGCTTGCCTCACAGGAATGACTTCTGATCTTGTCTCCCCTTCCATGGTGTTGTTTAATATACTTGTACTTGCGGTTACTCCTTCCCTTATCGTTTGTACCTATTTAATTGTTTGGCTTTTGTGTGGCGTTTATCATTTTATGATATATCATATGGTTATAAATTGGAAAAAATTTAATTTGAATTTTTACTTTTGATTGGAAACCAAAATAGATTTTACGTCCATGGTTGATTGGAACATTTAAAAGAATAGAGCGGCGATAATCGGCGGGGTCTGATGCTTCGTTGATGCTCTTCGTGGTATGTGAAATGTTAAATTTAGAATAGGCGTGAATTGCTCTAAATTGCCTTATTTTACGGTGTTAGGAAGGCATTTTTTTAGACGTTACAGACGGCTGCTGACCTTTGGGAAGTGTAAAGAACCTACATGTATATTGTCCGTTGTGGGCGAATATTCGGTTTTGAGTTTGGGTTGTATTTTTTTATCATTCTTCAAAATGTACTGCGGGATGAAACGGGAGAAGTCACCGGAAGAAATGACAGTGTTTTTTGGGCGCTCTAAATGTAAACTTTAGTGCACCTTGGTCTGCTAGCCTGGAGGTTCGGTGGTCAATCAAAGGATGCGGTTAATACATTGGAGCCAGTCCGATAAAATCCAACCGGTGTTATCATTTGGTTACTGAAATTTTGTGGGAAACAGCAGGCGGCATATGGGAATGGGACTGCTGGAAATACCATAAAACCTGCTGAATTACCCACCCCTTCCCTGAATGAGCGAATTTCACTAACCGCAAACCTCGTATATGTTCCATTTCCGTGGTTATGCTCCTTGAAGTGAATGGCTTCTAATTTGAATAAGAAATAAGAATCACGTTATATGGGCGTGGAATTTCTCTATTTTTATGGAAAAATATAAATCTTTATAAACTCTTCTATTCTACTGATACTTATTTCGCGTCTTCTAATCGTCTAGATACGGGGTTCGCAATGTTATGCCATCATGTCTAGAAGTGAAGGTGTAATAACGTGTCAACACCCAGGTCGTGAAATTCAAGTACTACTTGAATTAAAGAGGCATGAAGTATTATTTTCCCTCCGCATGTGGAAGCAAAAATTAAACTTTGTTTTCAATGCAGTGTAATTATGGATAACGTATGTGAAGGCGTAGATGCTCCGAGAATCGTACGCTCTTATCCTCTGGGCCGATGGCTTCCGAAATAGGAGTTGAGGGCGTGGAGAAGGATGGTCGTTTGTTCACTGGAGGGTTTTCCCGCGTGGCTATTTAAAACCTGTGTCTGAGGGAGGCGTGAGTCAGTGGGGGGAGGGGATGGCCTGTGGACACCGGAGGCAAGAGGGCTCGCCGCTGGACGAGGGCGCTGCAGAGGGGCGATATTTGTGGCGGCGGGCGGGAGAGAGAGAGAGAGCGCGTGTGTTTCTTCGCGTGCTCGTGACCCATACAAGCACGTCGTCCCCCCCTTCAAAGCTTCGTGTAAGCCCCCTCCTGTCTCGTATATCTCTCTCTTTCCACCGCCCTCCGGCTGCACTCGCCAGAAAGCCACCGTATTCTTTCTTCGCTTCGTTCCGAAATAATCCGCCCTCCCATCGGACCTCCTCCCGCACTTCCAGCTCCATCCGTTCGGATAAGTAACGGGGGAGTTTGGTCTGAAAAACATAAATGTAAGAATGCGTTTGGTTGGATATCAAGTTTCCCCTTCTCCCCGCCAGTCATGAAAGGTGCGCCTCGTGGAGTGCTTCGCCTCTCTCCCTCTCACTCCCTGCCGCCTCCCATCGTGCCCTCGCTGCGGCAGCCTCCGAGACGCGAAGTGCGAGCGAAAGTGATTTGAATCTCGGGGAAAGGAGTCGGTCACGTTCTCGCATACGTCTTGTCACGTTCGCGCCGCCCCTCTCGTGCTCCACACAAAGGAGGCAAGGCGGTGGGTCGTGTGCGCGTCCGTGTGTAATAATCCTCAGCTTGTTCTGACAACGCAGAGTAACCGGTGGTGGGACGCGGTAAGTTCACGGAATTGAAACGGTTGTGCATGAATTACGTGTATTGACGGATGGCAGTACTTAAGCATTGACTAAGGAGTCCTTTATTGTTCCAAGATTGAGTCGTGCATTCGTTATTAGAGTTAGTTCATATGGAGATTGATGTCTATAGGAAATGGTTTGTTTCCTTCACCTGCTCTTTGTTTTAATATGGTCACCCTGAAGTCATTTCGTTCGTTCTTGAATTTTTAAGCTCAGATGAGTTTGTTTTAGGTTTTGATTTTTGTATTTTACGTCAATTTGGAGTATGCCTAAATCAGCAGGATGGAAGTAGAAGTCAGTACCAAGATTTTCAGGGCGATATTTTCATATGCGTGGTGGAGTTAGCTCAAGAGTAAATAAATTCTACATGACTATTTAAGCTCATCACACCTACACGTATTTGATGAGCAGAAAACATTAGATTTTTATTGGCAAAAGATTTTTTACGTGCAATTAACTGTTTTCTGATTCCCAAATTAATTCCGAATTACATTTCTTTATTGTTAATCGTCTTTAATCGTCAATAAAGGTAAAAACTGCGACTTCCTTTTGCTGATAGTTAGGTAATCGCAGTCACCCTGATTAGGTACTTGATTATGTACCCGAAGTAAAACCAAGTGTCACTGTTAGTCAAATTTTTAATGGAAACGAAAACGAAGATATAATGAAAATCACTTTCCCTGATGAAGCTCAATCTGACAAGTCGTAGGTTGCTCGCCACTCTCCCAATTTTCAATGGCTTCAAAAATTCCCTTTTCATTCTCTGTAACTGTAATTGAACAAGGTTTTTCTACTGGATATAATTTTTCATACTAATTCTTCGGGAAAGTCGTTCATTTATTCAAGCGATCTACACGTTTCACTACTCATAAACGCAAGTACAAACTTCAAGACTTGCAGTTGAGACAACTACAATACATTTAAGTGTCCATCCCATAAACCTGGAAAATTATATAAGTGGATCAGAGCAGGCAAATATTCAATACCCTGAATTTAGCATTTTGGATGCAATCTGTATCAGTGCGTCTGTAGTTTTACTACTCTTTCCTGGAAAGACAGGCTCGAGCTTTCAACTCTCCAAACTTCTCTTATCTGGCACCCTCGAAGAGCTGGTTGTCTTCGAAAACGGAATTTTTCTACCTGAGAAGTCGGGAGGCATTGCTAAGATCGAGGAGAGTACCAACTCGGAAGGGCTACATTCTGTTGGTCAGCCTCATCGTTGTAGAGCCACTCCTCCACCAATGAAACTTTTCGGGATCCGTGCCCATGCAGTCCACGCCCTCCGCCCACCGATTTGCGCCCAGAAATTTCCTGCGATCTTCTCATTTTTAAGATTCCTTGCGCATGTTTTGCATTCCCTCCGTGTCGTTTGCGTTTCCTTCCCTTCCCGCCCACGTGTGTCCGCCGCTATCGCGTCCCGGCAGCAACCCTTCCCCCCGCCTCTCTTTCCCATACCGTTTTCTCCTCATTCACCTCCCGCCATCTCTCACTCGGTCGTCGTCATCCCTCCTCTCGCATTGTATCCTTCCTCAGGGCCCTCACTCTCTATTGTTTCCTATACTTGAGCACTTCCGTCGCCTGCAGTCTTTTCCGCCTTCGATAAATGTGAATGACGAAGATTGTATTCAACAATCTCAATGTAAGCGAGATGCTTTCTGATTTGTTATATGGGATCGTTATTATTAATTGTATGCTGGCATTATTGTGGCACTGGAATTTTATTCCGAGAAGGTTCGATTTTTGTACAGCAGTAATAATTTCATATTTGTTTTAATATTTTAGGAACCAGATATCTAAAAGAAATATGAACTTATCATTCGCAGGGCTTTTCATTTTTCTCAAAATGGCTGTAACTCTCTTTCCCAAATTGATGAAAAGGGAATTACGTGGGAGATAGCCCTTTCCGAGTGAATGGGACTGCATACTTGTTTGAATTCATGGGAATTAATATGCTTCCGAATTTTATTTAGGACTTCAGTTTATTTCGGTCGTCGCCGTGTCCCCACAGACTCTCATTATTTTAACCGTTGCGGGTCTAAAGGAATCTCATGCTGGGACCCCAGCGTCTCATTGAGGATAATGCCTGGCCTTTGGGAGTAGAATTGTCTGTCCCTCTGGCCCACGATTCAACATCCGGAAGCGAGGGATTTTTACATTGGTATTCCGAGTTCCCTGAATCCGGTATTGGAATTCCTGCATATGAAAAATGCCAATGTCATGATGATTGTTATTTTTATCACGTGATAGTTTATTTTTTTCCCCTCGTTCTCTCATTTTCTTTCGGGCTTTTTCGTCCTCTCCCTCTCCTCGTTTTTGTAAGTACTACCTTAATCCGAAGTGCTTGTTACATCTTTTATACCGTGCCTATTACTCAAGAGGGAGCTTGTCGAAAGTGGAAAGCCTGGAATTTCTTATCCGTAAACAATATTTAAATTATGAGTTTCATATTTGAGTTCAATAATAGGACCTGTGTTAACAATGATTTCTCTCCTTTGGTTGTTCACTTATGAAAATAGAAAGTGGAGTAGTTAGTTTTCTCGCAGTTTTAAGTTTCCTTCGCTTCTTTTCTTATTTTGGTTACGCAGACCGTAGTAAACTTCGTACATACGTTTTGGTGGTGTTTCGTGAGTTGCATAACTCAATCTGTCACCAACTGGAAATGTTTTGAAAAAATTAGAAATTTGAATGTAGGAAATAATTAAATTTCTTCAAAATTGGACATGCATGTGATTCGAATCCCCCGAATGACTGTGGCTCTCCAGTGCACCATTTTGGTGTATTTCCGAGTGACGTACCAATTGTATGGTTTCCCTAGAAGTATTTCGTTTAGGGAAAGCTAGACCGACCCCGGGTTTTTAAAAGCCCGTCCCGGCGATCTATTATGGTGGCTGTAAAAAAAATGTCTCGAATAGAGTTTCTTGACGAATTGGTTTGTGTAAGAATACCTGATAGTCCTAATTGGATTCGTGAAATAACGAGGGGATTATTCGTAATTAATATTACCTGGGCGTCATTTTCTCCCCCGAGTTGAGCGAATGATCTCGGGAGTCTTTTACGGATTACTACTACGTACTACAGCTGCCGCGGCCGCTACTACTACTACACCCCCCGTAATATCCTGCACCCCTCCTAAGCAATCGTCCCCTCACCTTCCTTGCAGTACTCCTTCCGCTCCCTGGTAAAATTCTCCGCCCCCTAGCCGCTAGTGCCACGCCACCCCTCCCGCGCGCCCCTCTTTCATGCCCCCCTCGCCTCGACCCCCCTCCTCCGGCAATTCCCTCGCTTCCGTGAGCTCCCCTCTCTCCCTTATCTCTCTCGCTCTTTTTAACTCGTAGCCATCGACTCCCAAGCCTCCCCCTCCCGCCCAGGCCCTCTACTCCGCCCCATCGCTGCCACATCCCCTCTCCCCCCCGACCCGCCCCCTCCTAGTTTCCCCGGGACTCTCGTCGTGTGGCCCCTCCCCCGACCCCACAGCCGCCGCGGTGGTTCCATCCACGGTGTCCTCTCTCTCTCCCGTCTGCCACTTTCCCTTTCTCTATCCCGCGCCACACCCTCCCACTCATATCCCCTCTCCTCTCCGCCGCCCTCGTCATTTTCCGCACTCCGTGGTGGATGCGACCTTACCGCCGCGGCGAAATCCTTTCGCCCCGGACGAGTCTGGAAAATATGAACTGGAGGAGTAGGGGAAATTAAATGGGTACCGATCCTGGGGAAACCTCTGGAAAAGTCAGCGAGAGTTGATGAAATGCTTTATGGAAGGTGACATTTTTTGGGGTGTTCAAGACGATACAAAATAATGCATTCATTTCCAAATGTTTCCTTATAGCGCATGATGCTGGTGGAATATTTTCGTTGCCGCGAAGTCGTTCGGTCGTGAGTGTTACGGCATCTGTTCAAAATTTATGCAGCGTGAGAAGCTCGATTGGTTATATTTTTATTTTCGAAAGCTTGTGCCGAGATTTATCGTGATCTCACCTTTTTCTCATTTGGTGATGGAAAAGTGTATTATTATATCGTATTGCAAATTAACTTTTTGAGGTTGATTGAGCATGAAAACAGGGGAGGTGGTTACCGAACCTGCTCAAATTCAGAATGGATATGTTCTGCAGACAGTGTGGCTCGTTATATGTTTGAATGATTTTAGTGTTACATTTCACGTAAGAATATGGAAGTATTGAGATGTTGGCCAGTGAAAGACTGGAAAATTAATGCCTAAATCATAGGGGTTGCAACCCTGCAGCCACACCGCATGGCGTCTCCCTTTCTATCCGGTCCTTTAAATTCTCTCACCCCCTCTCCTTTTCCTTTCCTTGGGCCCTCACAGCGGACCCCGCCGGGGTCGTCGTTTGCAGTCTCAGAGTTCAATGGGAGATAGCTGCCATTTTTATGGGTGTTCCGAGATTGACATACTGCTATGAATATGTGTTTTTTTAATCGTGGACTTTGAGTCCTTATCACGTAAATGAAGCGTTCTGTCAAAATTTTTACCGTACGTTTTGGAATGTGGAGTGGCAAATTTCCGAATGCCTTGATATTTAATTAGGAGCCCCACAATTAGTATTTTCTCCGTCATACAATTACTAAGCGAGTGGCATGGAGAAAACTAGTCGTACTTTTTTTGATTTTTAAATAAGTAGGTATAGAACTTAAGTTTATTTTCTGTGACACCGAATTCATTATTTGTCTTTAGTTGGATATGCGTGGATGCATGGGTTCCAACTGTAGAGGAGTAGAAACGTTCCAGTTTCTTCCTAACCCATGGAAGATATTGTGGATAAAACCGAAAAAGACGTCGACTAAATTATTTTTAAATATAATGGATGCGTGTGAAAGCAAATTAATTTAATGAGGTCACCCAATGATAGAAAATAATTAACAGCTGTGCCTAACCATTCTCGAGTTGATGACCGTTGATGATATTCATTCCTAAGAAATTGATGAAGGAGCCACCTGTGCTCTTGAGAGTGGCTGTTGAAGTTAACCGTTAGCGTTCGCGAAATAGAAAAGCCTCTTCGCAGATATATTCCCATGCTTCCCTCAGTAAAAGCGGGGACGCTTTTGATCTTCTGGCATAAGGTACCCCGTCGATGGTATCAGCACGCTACGAGCCACGCCAAGCTCGTAGTATCATCGTGGATGCCAATTTACTGGCGTTCAAATAAATTACTGCATTTCCTAAAAGCGGAATTGCTATTTTATCTCTTTTTGCGTTTTTCTTGGTGGCGATGCCTTATCTCTTCATTTCAGATTATGACATTAGTGGCACTTAGTGAAACTGCACCATGACTTCAGTTCGTGTCGCGGTAAAACCTAAATGGTTTCCGAGTTCGTCATCGTCACCTTGTCCCTTGTTTTATGGGAATATCAATAAATCTATATTACATTCGTTATTAGGTTTGCATATCAGTGTGGCTATATTTATAATAGTTATTTTGGTTCTCATTTTTTTGAATGCTAACGTGCCGAGTATTTGAACGGAAATTATGACTAACTTTATGTTGCAGTGAGTTTTCATGGAAACTAAATTTCTGAAGTTTCCAGGAAAGAGAGGGATTGTGTGCTGATTGCTTGTACAATTACGGAGATCTGTGGAGTACTATTTCAAAGATAGTGGACAATCTTTTATGTTTATTGCCCGCTAAAGTTCATATTGTTTTCTTTTACTCTTTCTGTTTGACTTAACATTCCGTAGAAAGATTAGAAATGATACAAATGAAGTAACAGAATGTAATCAAATGTTTTTCTAGTGAAGAAATTGTTGAGTTTATAAAATTACAATTATCGATTGCGTTTGTAGGCTGAAGAAGATTCAAGCAATGCCAAAATATCTGTGTGGCGCCATAAGAAATATTAGTACGAAATGGGCTTTGAATGAAATGTGGAGCTTATCGCCGACAACGTAATGTGTGGTGACTTGTGCTTACGTAGATGCTTGCTCCTCGATATCACCAGGAATTTTCTACGGTCTACCAAATGTTAGGCAAATTTGCTTTGTGCTTTATATTAAATTGCGGCAGTAATGAAACCGAAGGCTGATTTTGTAAGTGTGTGTGTGTATATATATAATTTACACACATCGGATAGGAATACCAACTCCTTTGAACATGGGTCCTCCCATCACTGGCCTAACTCTCTACTGCCACGCCGCCCTCTGTATTAATTGGTGTATTTAAAATCATGCTGACTGCGTCAGCATTGTCTATTCTCTCCCAATTGCCTCGTTAACCTTTCTCCCCCAGCCGTCCCCACCTTCCGCATTTTCACCACCATGTAGCCCTGCTTCCTAGAATCGGATCGTTCGGTGGACCAGTGCGCTAATCTCTTTCCACGCCTGCATCCAGGGTCCGATTCACGCCGTTGGCAAATTTTTATTCCCATTTCGGTCCAGCTTGATTGCTGTCGTGTGAAGAGCACCTCCAAGATCATTACTGCAGGAAATAAATACTGCGATCACAGAGTTTTTACGCTGTCGCTTTCCCAGGTTACTCATCGAGTACAAGTATTATATTTCATTACATGATATATGCGCCGAATGTTTCACTCATTCTGGTTCGTTCTCCCAAGAATTCAGTGGCATTTTCTACAATTTCTACGATGATCCAACGTGCGATATTCGAAGTTAAAGGTTAATTTTAGTTTTCATGATTACTGATGTTTATTCCGATTGTCAATAATCTAGTTTAAGTCTGCTCCGTACTTCCATGTTTCATTTCATTCTCCTCGAGGCTTATCGGAGTAGTTAATGTGTGCAATATCGGCACCACCACTCTCTCTCTCTCACGTCGTGGGTCCCGCAGATCTGACGGGGTGCCTGGTGTGGGTCGAGCCACTTCGTCTTTCACACTCCGACACTATCGCCGATGTCGGGAGTGGGTGAGTTACACTCCTCTTAAGTTTTAGTCAAGTTTCATGGCATCTGATGAAGGGGAGGGGTGAGTGAAATCCGGGAGCATAGGCACACCACGCGCCGGGGCAGGGATTCCAAAATGCGGGCCGCCGTCCCCTTGCCTTCGTGGGGTGCGCGGGCGTGTGGTAAGCCTGGCTAGTATTAACTACTGTCTGTCATGAATCCGAGAAGACTTTCCCAATCTCCTTGGGAGGTTGGGGGTTGTGGGCGGTGGTGGTCCGCTCTTCCCCACGCCCTTCCCTCCCCCACTTCTTCCCTTCCTTCGCCATTCCCACCGCTCCGCCCTCTCTCACACATTTCCCTCGTTTAGACCCTCCGCCTTCCTCCCGATTTTACTATCCTCCACGCCGCCCCTCCCTCCCTCACCTCCATCTTCTCCTCCCTCCTTCGCTCCCATCCCCCCGGCCGCCTCCTCTCCCCTTCTCTCCCCCCTCCTCCGCACCCAGAGCTCGCCTATCCGATCGATACGTAGCGTGAGGTTGGGATGAAAGGAACCTCCTCCCCATTGCTCTCTTCCCCTTCACTCTATCTCCCTCCCTCCACAGCAGTCCCTCATCCCATGGCTCCCCCTCCTCTATCTCTCTGTTACTCTTGTTGTCTCCTCCACGCCCCCTTGCGTCGCGCCCCCCCTCTCCCCTCCGCCGAATTCCTTGCTCCTGTAGTATTTCCTCACTCCCCTTCGCTCCACACTCCCGTAAGCCACGGCGGCAACTCCCCAACTCCGCGTCCGCCCCCTTCCCTCCCTGGCCCTGCCCACCTCCGATTCCTTCTCCCCTTTCGTGCCCTTTCTACGGTGACCTCCGCCCACTCTCTACTTCTCGCTACTCTTCGCCTTCTGTTGCAACGAGGGCGCAAGTATATCTGGAATTTTATCTCGCTCATTCCATTTTCCGTGTATTTTTTTATCTGGTCAGATTCACTCCGTGCGGCACCATCTCCTTTGCACATCACTTTTCCTTCGAGTCACTGGGTTCGGGGCGGTTATCATATCTCTCGGCGAAGCCGCGTTGTACGGGAGGGTGGAGGGGGCGGCGTGAGACTCGTTAAACGTGGTTGGTGGTGGCGTATTTACTTTTTGGGAGCTCGCTCAAGCATTTAATCTTCCCTGTCCGTTGTTCATGTCTCAATATGGAGTTGTTTAGATCGGTTCATTCATCGTGTACGAAATATTGCAGTTAAGCTTTCTTGTGCATTTTCTTTGGAGGGGAGTCATCCTCGTCGAAAATATGTGGTTGGGAATCCGCTTTAGTGCATTGTCTTTGATTATTTACCGAGGAAGATTTTGTAGTCCTGATCTCTTTGGCGAGTGAACTTAGATTTAGGTTAGGGTTTTTTTTTAAGAGGGATAACCGAGCACTCCGGGATGAATTCTCCGGCACAATATTTTTAATCCTCGCAGACGCAGGAAAATCAATGTCGTTTCCACCCACATTAATCTTCGCACCCCGCTTATCTCTTCACCTTGATTCTCGATTATATTCACTCTCCTCAGTTAGCACGGGTCATGTTCACTTGATACTTCATCAGTACTTCGTGTCTCTTCTCTAGACGTCACTTCTAGAGTCCCTGAAAAGACATGCAAGGTCTCGAGCGCAGATATCTTGGCTTGTCAGCAGTGGTGTCCCCCGGAGGGCGAGTGTCACTGGAGTTACTGGAAGTATTTTCTCGCGAGCTTCAGCATAGTCACAACTATCCTCCTTTAATTTGTCCTTTCCCTATCGATCTTGCGATGTAACCTGGATCTTCAGGGCGTGACTGTTGCTCATGTGTCCTACGAGGCTTTTTTCCCCAGCCGTTGACAGCCTAGTTGCAAATCATAAATTTGAATTACGGTGTGGTTTTCAGCGGAATTTATGAAAAGTAGGGCAATTAACCGAAGGAACTTGTATTCATATAGAGGTTCTGCTGTTTAACGCTGCGTATATCCAATTTTGTTTTTTTAATGAATATAACTGATCGAGAGGAATTATAATTTAGCTTTGAGTTCCGCGGAAGCCCCATGGATTCCGTGGAAAAACCGCTTCTTTAGCAGTTATATTGAAGCGGTTCCATGTCAACGCGCAGTTAGTATTTTAATTGGTGTTAATACAGATAATTATTTATCCGTTAAAAGCTGATTTATTAGTTCTTGGTTATTTTTATTCATTGTTTGTCTTATTCCCCTTCTCAACATGAACCGATTTCAAATCTATTTAGGTACGTGTTTGAGGATATTTCCTTCCTTTGAGAATCCTGTAAATTTGGGTATTAGATTATTATATGATAAAGAGTACCGTTTTCGGCTGAGACTATGTTAATATGAGGTAAAAAACATTTCTCCGATTTCTAGTTTAAGGTTCGGGTAAAGGCAACTCACGAGAAAACGAGTGCGTCACGCGAAGGGAATTGGATAGGTCGATTGGAATATTATAAATGTGTGATTCCAAAGCAGTGTGCGGTATCAACTGTCGCTGCTTGCGAAATTGTGCATGAGGAGAGGCTGGGAGTTGTCGGTGGTTGAGGTTGGAGTAATTAGGATGAAGATGCGGAGGGGTTGGTTGGCCTCTTTTCCTTTAATTAGCCTAGTCGGGAACCCCCTGTCATAATTTGCCTGAAGCTTCTTAGTGATTTTTTTTACGATAGCTCAACCCTCGGGGTAAAGTGTATGTCTGGTTATTGAACGCCGTGGATTAGCCTTGACCTTAAAGCTGTCTTTGAACCGGAACGCTGCCCTGTGCTAGCCTAGCGACGCGAAAAATTTCAGCGGTCCGTTCTTTTAACGTTAAAATTTTGTAAGATTTTGACAAAGGTCCGCATGATTATAAAGACTTTGTCATCGATTAGCCGATTGAGAGAGTGAAAGAATTTTATCGTCTATTTCCGTTGCCAGTGAATTTATGAATTTTTTATGAATTATAAGGAAAAATCTGTTTTTAATACCATAAGATTAAAGGTCATATTTCTAAGTGAGACTAATCTCAAAACCTTTGATCTATGCGTAAATAAAGTTTCGTCTAGATACAGTTATGTTTAGGTAATGAAAATTTATATTTGTATTTTCATATACTATTGTATTTGAAATTATATACAATACTATTGTATAAAAAAAAACACAGTAATCAACCCGAAGGTCGGTTTAGTAGGTGATGGTAGAGCTCACCCATGTACCAAGCCCTATACGGCGTGTGAATATTCACACATCAGGGGAGGGGGGCCAGTTCCTTTCCCTGTGCCGGTTGGTTTCCCAGGAAGATCTGGTACCGAAAAATCAACTAGCTTGGGTGAAGCTGCAGGTGCCCAAAGTGCCTTGCCCGGGAATCGAACCCGGGACCCTCCGGTCAGCAGTTCAACGCTCTACCCGCTAGACCACCGCGACCCGCCTATA
>CM073768.1:27062940-27117571 GCA_037158775.1 Hetaerina titia
ACCATTTTAGTGATATTTAACGTTTTATAGTATTAATTAATTATAATTATTGCGTTAAATTTGTGCCTCGGCTGTGTGAATTACATGCTCCGTTGTGGCCCACTAAGAGAGTGTTAAGTAACAACTGGAAAACATTTGTTACAGTTATTAAAAAAATAATAGCTCCCTAAATTCAAATTTTAAATTAAAAATTCTGTTTATCTTGAGGTTGTATCCATATCGAAGATCTCAGTTTTGATACGTATTTTGTAGTCTTTGCTCCAGCGAGTTATTTAATGGAGGATGTGTGCTATCCATGAAACTGAGCCTTCATTAACTCTTCGGACTTAACGTAGCAGTGTTTGAGGCAACCAAAATTAGGCCATAGAAAATTGAATTAGGCTTCCAGCTATATAAGTGATATTGATAAAAATTTTGAGATATTGATATAAATGATATTGACCGTTTATGGGGGAGGGGATAATATGATTTAAAAATTTTTAAATTAGTTTCAGCTGTTATGTAAGCATTGGATTTAATTGTGCAGTGTGCGGTCATCTGATTTTTGTTTTGTTACCGATGTTGCTTCCGCATCATTGATATATATATATATATATATATATATATATGTGTGTGTGTGTGTGTGTGTGTGTGTGTGTATATGTGTGTATATATATATATATGTATATAAATATATATATATATATATACATTCAAACACGAAATACCGCCATATGGCGAATAAATATTCATTCAAATTGAAATAGAGATAAGGAAAATGGTAAAGGAACACATATAAAGGATTGTGTTTGTCCTTTATATGTGTTCCTTTACCATTTTCCTTATCTCTATTTCAATTTGAATGAATATATATATATATATATATATACGTGTATTATTAGGTAATCTACCGGTTAGGGTAGGTTTTTTGATGGACACAACTATCAAATAAACATGTTTATATATTATTTCACGCCTAGAAATAGATATAAGGAAAGGGGATGGAATACACATAAAAGACGAACACAGGAAAGGTGGAGAAGGCGGATTTGAGCAGATCACAAATGTAAAAATATTTCCTTATCCGGGATATCCCGGATAAGGAAATATTTTTCTCATGTATTAACCTTCTGCAAAATTCATAACTTTCCATATTTGGGTATCCCGGAATGTTTTTATTACATTTGAGCATAACAATGCTTGATTGAAAATAATCCCAACAAAACGATTATTTCAACAAAGAGAAAAATGAAGACAAGTTTAGAGAAAATGCCTATTTTAAATTTAATATGTACCTACCGTGTGGCTTCTTTTTGTCGTTTCTGAACTCTTTTTTTGTTTTTCCACCGAATGCATGAAGTACGAATTACCTGGTTGAACATGAAATCTATTTAATACATAACATATTCCATAAATTCACTTCGTGATTCACTCTGTAATTTTTAGATTTCGGAATTTTCTTGAGAATTGTATGTTATTTCCTTCATATTTCTGTTTACTAAATGTGGACAATTGATCATAAGATGAAATGGATGTATCCGGTTACCCAATCCCTCTTGTTCCATGTTGCCAATTGCTGTTGCTCTGGGTCACATACTAGCCCCGACATTTCCTCACTTCTCTTTCTGTCGATAAATGCTAGAGAATATCAACACAGTCACCGGCGCAGTGATGCAATCGTGTACATCTTTATCAGTCAGTCGTCGCAGAGACACCGGACTTTTGCCGGGATGCCCGTCAGTAGCGTTTATATATTATTAAATAATATGTAAAATTGACCTGCCCTCTTCGTCGATCCTTCAAGTTAATTTCAAGAACTGAAACAATGAAATCAACAAGTGGGAGTCGTATACCAGAAGTAGGACGACTTTCTTTCGTGTTTCCCTTTTACGCATTCGTACGAAGCCGTTTTATTTTAAAGTATCTCAATGGGGTATGCGTATTACGTGAAGTCAAAATCAGTACGGAGTCAAATTGTTTCTGAGAGTAACTATATGTCATGTTCAAATGTATATATGAAGAGAGCAGGAATCTCCATAAATAATATACAGTTCAAGCTGTTTGAGAATGCGTAGTTTTCAATGATAAAGATTATTAGTAACGTTATTAAGTTATTCTCTTGGAAGCCTCTAAAACTTGGGATTCTATTCGTCCACACATGCACAATTCAGGTCTTCGTTCTAAGAAATTGTAATGTCGAAATCTCAGTCTAAATACGTGTATTCGGATTTGGGAAATGTTAAGAACTATACAGCTGTGTTGCCACGCACTTTATTAATTTCTTAATTAATTTCTTCTCGTGGATTATCATTGATTTAATCTCTTCAGATAAGTATAATGGCTCTGAACCACAATTTGGATGAATCCGGTCTTTTTGTTCATTGAATCTCAGATTCGGAGTAACGAATCCATTTCGTCATTGAATCCTGTTCTCCTTTCGTCGATTTTCGTATTCCATTTACTTGATTATTCTCTGTAAAACACGTTTTTGTAATCTTCATTCAGGTTTATGTTGAAAGTTAAAGAGTTAAAAATTGGTTAGTAATACCTACTGCATTTCTTCTTCAAATTTCTAACTTCAACCCTAGAAGTGACCGAATTCAATTTTTGTTATTAAGTTTATTGATTATTCGATAATTATTAGTTTTAAAGTTGTTTATCGCGTTCACTTTATGCGTACAACTCTGATTTTTTCCTCTTGTATTATCGTGAGATATTCATACATGTTGTTCTCAAGAAGAAATAATTCATGTATAAAAATGCGATTACAACCAGTTCTGTCTTCCATTTTCAAATCATCGCATTTGTCTCATTTTCGGTCATAGTTCGAATCCCACCGAAATCCCAAACTCTTGCCTCTTCCCAAAAAATATTATAGCTGCTTTCATTAATCGCTAAATGCATTTTAGCTGACTTAATCGCTTGAAAACTTCATTATTTTGCAATCGGTAGTTCGTGTTTAAGCGGATAATTACCTTAAGATTACCCATGCCAGGTAAATAATAGGAGAATTACTAGCTCATTATATAGCTAACGCATCCTTAAATCTCTCTAATTAAGTAATGTTTTGCGCCATTCATTTCACCAAGAAATGGGAAAAGCCCATAAATACCTCGCACTTGACGAGGTATGAACCTTTCCTGAGCTCTAATATGAAAAATGGATGGGTGCATTGTATATTGCCAATTCCCATTCAACTAACAATGCATATGGTACATGTTTCTATTCTCAACATCGTATTTTCTTAGTGCCCTTGTCGTTTTTGACCTAGTGTGTGATGCCATGTTACGTGGTGTAACACCAAGAAAATCCGTAGACTAGAGACCGTTGCTGGTTAACGCGTTTGAGGTATTTCTAATGAGTTGTTAGTCGGGTATTGGCGTTGATCAGATAAGGATATGTCGGTCACCGAAGAAAATTGGAGAATTTGTAATTCTAATAAACGCTAGTTGATGTAGCGTGGTTAGCGTCACCGAGTCCCTTATGCGCTCAAAATTCCCTCCGTCGCTCATAATTGAGACGCCAGGGGGTATTTTCGCGAGGCGGCGCGCGATCGCGCGTACTTGGACTCTTCCATTATTAAACCCTTTTCGTTGGAGGCAAGTTCACTCACCTATGGTGAAACGCGGGATGAATTTGCGCATGAATCTGGTCTCTTGGGCCCGCAATTTTCGAAATAATTTTCGCTGTGGGACTTTATTAATAGAGTACGTCGCATATGCACCGAGGGGAGAGAGGGTGGCGACTTTCGAAACGAGTTTCACGCTCGCGCGTGTATTTCAGTGCGCGGGATGCCCGCCCGCCTCCTCCTCCCTACCCTAACCGCACGCCCCTCTCCGCCCCATCTCAACCCCCACCCGCCAGCCTTCAGGGCTGCCCCGATCTCCTTTGATACATCCATTTCCACCGCGTAGGAGTCAACCAGGGTTGGACGATATTCGGTATACCTCAAACAAGGACTATTTGCTTCTATTCCATTGTTTTTCAAATGCGTTTTTTATATACTATCATAACGTTTTAATATACTTATCTGGGACTTGATTGAGCATATCAGCTATAGTCAATTACTCTGGCGATCTTCGTTAGTGGAATAAATCTTGCAGTACAAATTTGATGGAAGAGGCATTTAGATTTTATCCTTAAACGTTGTTTTTTTAAACCTATGCTTCTGTAATGATAAGTCGTTTGCTCTTAGACAAGTTCAATATATTGTTTCCGAGAGTCAAAAAATTCGAGAAAAATAGTTTAAATCTCACTCTTCAGAAGAAACAAGATAATGTTTTTCAATGAATTAATAATGTAGTATGGCAACAAGGATACGTAGTTATTGTCGTTCAACCAACATGTTGTGCATTTAGTAAGCCGCATGTCATTTTTTACACTCTGCAAATGTATTTAATCCAGGAGAATTTTGAACGTTAGCCTTTCTTACGAATTGTCCGAACGTTGTGATGAACTGTTTTCTCGTGATGTCCACGAGGTTAAATCCTGTATAGTCGCCGCCAGTTTCCAGGGACGACGACTCGTCCGTCATCTTCGGGGCCGGAATGGAAACAAGAGAGCGGAAAGGCACGTGCAAACGAAACGGAGGGGGAAAGGGAGGGAGGAGGCGAGGGATTCAGTCCTGAAGCGAGGGACGAGTAGTCATCCCTCGAAACGCCTGTAACTGTGCACGATTTTATTCAATGGAGATCGCGATCATCACAACTACTCGCAAAGAAAGCACGCCAGGTCTTCCTTCAGGCCGAAATGAAATGCTTAATTACCACTTTTATGATGATATATTCACCACTTTTATCTACGCAATCAGGGTATTTAATTTGACGCAGAGGATCGATTTTATTCATTGAGACCAGCACTAAAATGGAAATATGGTGTTTTCTGGAATCCCAAACACCTGGGAAGAGAGATGAGCTTAACAGAAGTGGTCAGAAAGCCTGAAATGCAGACTTCGGAGACTTATATTTTATTCCGCTGCATATTTTGCTTCATAATTTTAGCATTATCGGGGATGACATGTTGTGCTTCGAAATCTTTTAATTTCCAAATTACGCCGCTCCATATTTGCGCCCACGACTATTTCTACCATTCGCATAACCTAGGTGACTGGAAAGCAATGATGGATTTAAACAATCATTTTCTTTCGTATAGTTCCCTATCACAACATAATCGAGATTAAGCGCTCTAAGTTAATGATATCTGGCGCACATTGGTTGTATTGTTTCATGCTGTGTCGCAACTAAACCTGGGTCGTACAAAATTAAGAGATTCTGGAAAACCACGTGACTGTTATGGTTATTCAATACTCTCAAGAAATATTTGCGATAAGCCAACTATTATCTGTTTTCCTTCCGCGAGCACCTCACGTTTGCCTATAGTTGTGTAAGAAAATGGTATCCTATCACCTTCTGCCTCGCACCCTTGAGACAACTCGCTAGCCCTGGCGTGAATGTGGTTGTAACTAATGTAGGGTAATGCCTTTCGTAACGTTTTCATTATATTCACCTCCGGTATAATTCATTCGTCTTTTTAAGTTGATCCCTTATATTCTTCTAATTCCTACTCTTATTCATGAAAGATTACAGGTGAGGGAAATGCCATAGTCCCGAACTTATCAGAGTGAATGAATGATACGGCGAATAATTTATGAAGTCATTACCGGCCTAGGGTTAAAAACCACGACCCTGAGGGCTCATGCCGCGAGCAGAATGCTTTCTTCTATGGAAGGCTCTGTAAAGGAGCAAATAGAACGTTCTTTGATTGATTTACGTCAACTCCGTCGTTTTTTGTTTGGAAACATTGTGACCACCTTTTACAGTCACTGAAGACCGACAGTTTCTAGCAAAGTGAATCGCGGAAAACACGTCAATGCTAGGGCCTCTACGGATGTCATTTGATGCAATTCCAAAATTGATAGTTGACATTAAGAGCAGCCAGATTAATATTTATTTCATGAAAAAAAATAATAATGAAAGTACTTTAATGAATAATATGATTGGATAAGAAATATGGGACTTGTGCTTTTTCCTGCTGAGGTGTAAGTTTTGCGCCTCGATATTGGTGCCTGTATCATCATTATCAGCAGATAATTTATGTATATTTTTTAAAAAATGTAGGGGCATATTATTTGAACTTGATTTCATTTCATGAGTTTATATATTCATTAGTTACTGTCTTTAATTTTGTTAGTAATTGGTTCATAAGATCGTAAACCCATTATCGATAATTAATTCGTGAGGTAGTCATATGCATTTTGTTTTATAGCCAACATTTGTTTGCTGAAAGTTAATTTAACTATAATATAATTTGTATCCTTGTGCAATGATGCATTTTCCAATTGCCTTGACCTCCCCAAAAAATCATGATTAGACTTAATTCGAGACAAGTATCCGGGTGTTATTTCGAAATTTTAAAATGGAAGAATAGTTATGCTGCTTCCATGTCGGCGTTTCAGTCTCTGATTTGATTCTTTCGTGTATAGATGCGTATCGCTCCTCTACAAGGGAATCGCGACCCCCCCCTCATCTCCTCCGACAGTTTCACGGCCCTTATGCGTCCGCCTCCAATTTCTCCCACCTCACGGATCACCCCTTGGCTACCAGAGACGGTCGACTCTAAGCCCGTGGGGGTCCCCACGCCCCCATCGTCCAACCTTCTCAACGTCCCTCCCTCTTCTTACGAGGACCATTCCCGAGCCCCCGCCCTTTGTACAGGGAATTCCCGTCGTCAAGCTATTTCCGTCCGTGCGGTATTGCGCTTAAAGTGAGGAGTTACGCAAACGTTACTGGCGGCCATTTTTATTTCATTCACTGACGAAACGGATATGAAGTGAACGCTTTTTCTGGAGAACGGCTGTGGAGGAATATCTAGAGGAGGGATTTGAGGTATGATTTTTAGTATGTTTAACTTTCCATTTGTGAAATTCAGTTCCATTTATCATCACGCTTAAATTGACGTCACGTATGCGTAAGCGATTACTTCATTATTAACGTTATTCTACTTTTGCGATTCCCCTGTAGACGAGCAATACGCATCTATGCATGAATCAAAGACTGATACGGCGACATGAAAGCACCATGCCTATTTTCCCATTTCAACCTCGATGATCGTTCACAGTTGTATAATGTCGCGTGAAAATAGAAAAGAGTATTCACGTATCGAATGGCAGTAGAGTAGATTCCTTGGAGATGTACGCTACAAGCATGTGCCATGATTACGTGTACATTACCAGTCATTACGTCCGTGGGATGCTTGTTCATCATTTGGCTTTATTCGCTGGATTATACAGGACGATAGCACATGACAATGACTTCAGTTGTTTCTAAACAGATGAAGCAGTTGAGACCATCCAAGATTATTTCAGGTACGGAAAACCAAGTTCTCTTGTTAATCTTTGATATCTTTTAAGTTGAAACCACGGATGCAACAATATAGTACAGAAACCTTTTATTCGTCTTATTTTATATGTGCGAGGAATGTCTTGCAAGGAATGTTAAATGATTGTACTAAGCTATTCCGTACACCCAACACTGTCCATAATTGACACTAATTCTAAGTGCCCAATAAATTCTTTGTCAATTTTCGATTTTTTATTTAGCATATTATTCATTTTTAGTGTTATTTGTATCGTCTTGAAAGTGTAGATAAATACAGTACGAAGGGGCATCATAAACTTTTTATCATTGCTAAAAAATAATATATTTCTTCCAGCGTTTTTTATCTTCTGAATGACGTCATTTATAGAACTTGACCTGCACTGTAATTTTTTAAATGGAGAAACTTCGTGACACTCCGAGCCTTTATCTTCTCCATACTGCAAATTACTTCAATCTACGTCTTTCTGAAACAAAAAAGTTAACACTATTAGCTGTAATTTACAACCTTAGATACGTAAGTATTAATTAAAATGCAGAAGAAATTTAATCCGGGTATCTCGGTTATTTCTAGGTAATAATTATTTAAAAAAGACACATCTGCGTATCGGGTTTTTGTCCAAATTCATATTTCCCTTTTAAAATTGATAAGATACCCATCCAAAATGCAAACAGACATGTAAGGGATTGGTAAAGCAAAATGAATTAAATTTGGCGTTGATGTCAGTCCATATAATCCCTAAAGATTGACCTGTGAAGTGCTTCAGCGGTGATTGGGAACTCCTGTAATGTAACGGTGGCCATTCTCTGGTGGGGTCGTTGTGGTACGCTTCCCTTATTAATATTTCCAAAATTTTCGTCGATCCCCGCACCTTGGGCCGCTTGTCCTCCTTCGACCGAGATTTAATTTTTTAAAGCCCAACGCCCCTGCCGTGGGTCCCGGAATGCACGTCATTAAGCTGACGTCACCGTCGAGCCTTCAGGTGCAATGGAGTGACGTGCGAGCCTTCGCCGTGGCAACCTCTATCCTGTTTTAACTCCCCTCCCGGGGGCCCTCCTGTTCCAGGGCGAAAGCGAACGACACGGAGCCCCAGCCCACTGCGGCGTGACGTCCCACTTTCAGCATCGTCTTACTGTGTGCACTGACGGGTTGAAAGTTGGTCGAGGTATTCTAAATTGTACGAACAATGTACTTGAATATTTTCAGAATTCCGTTAATGGCACAATTTTTCCACGAAAGATAAGGGATCAGAATAATATTGTCCGACCGCGGTAGGGTTATGTTCTAGTCAAAATTAATCTGATGTGTATTCACCCCCTATCACACACCCTAGCGGTGGCCTGCAGGGTACCAAAAAAATGAAAGTAAATAAAATAATGGAAGCCCTTAAATACCTGAGACGTCCAACCAAACCTCATCCCGCTAGCCCATTTTTTGGGAGATTGCTTGTGGCGTGGATAACATGCCCATCCATGGCAGTGCCATGCCTAGAGTGATGCGTGAAACAAGCAGGAATCTAATTTTTAGTTTTGTATCTCTCTTATTTATCAAAAAAAGTCGACGCGACCCGTATCCCTTCATTTTTCTAGGCTCTAAATTGTTTTTGCATTTTATAAATTTAATAATACTAGCTTTTCAGTGGTCCTTGCTTGATACTAATATCAGACTTGGGATGTTCATCGCTTTTTTTTCCCTCCTGTTTATTTGCTACCACATTATGGCTAAGTCAACCGTGACTTGTGTTTTAAATCAACAGAGATCAATACCGACGTGCAGGGGGGGATGTTCCTAGATTATCCACTGGAACGGAGGTCCGGGGTTGGTTCTTTGAACCACCGGGAACTTAACATCTCGCGCCAGCGAACTGGGAAATTCGATGCACCGTCTCGTGCGGTCGCTCGACATGGAGGGGTCGATGCCTCCTCCTCCAACCATGCACACACGGACGAATCGAGTAGATTCCGAGTGCGTTCGCATCGCCGAGCCCGGCGGCCGGGAGAGGGGCGGGCAGGGAGGGGGGAGCACCAAACCTCTCGAGAGTCTCTTCCAGACGTATTTCGCGGTGGCAGGGAGGCTCCGTGCCCGGTGCGGGGCCGCGACTGATGGGGGAAGAGGAGGGAGGCGGGGGTGGGACGGAAGCAGGCGGGCGCGGGAGGGAGACGAAGGGGTTGCCTCGGAGGGGGATGCGTAAGAGACAGCGTGCGAGGGGGAGGTCCATCCAGCGGAGCCGAGATTTCGGGACCTGTCCCTCCCTCAACCCCCTGCACGGGGGAAGGAGAGTCCTCGTCCCCTACCTCTCCCCTTTATACTCGCCGGGGCGAAAACTCGGTCGCCTTGGCCCCAAGGCCAGCTCTCACCCCCCCCGTCCCCCGCTGCCTCCCTCACCACTTTCCTTCCTCCCCGCCGCCCCCTCTACTCCCCGTGCATTCTGGGGAGGAAGAAGAGAGGGAAAGTGGCGCGCGGGCTGGTGTTGCTTGTGGATGTGTTGGTGTGGCTGTGGGGTTATCGAGCGGGCGCAAGGAGAGCGCGCGCCGCCCGCCGTCCCCTCTCCGCCGGCGTCCAACGCGGGCGAGGGGGGGGGCAAGAGAGTGTGGGGGTGGGGGGCGAGGGGGAGGGAGGAGGAGACTCGCCGAGTAAGCTCCCCTCCAGACACTGCGCTCTCGTCGTCGCCTTCGCCAGGCGTTCGAGGGCTCAGGAGGCGTCGGGACCTATCCGTGTAATCTCACGCTGGGGTTCATACACTCGTCGCGTTGCTGGTCGCATCGACGTAGTGAGCTTAGCGGTACCTGGCCTGAGAAGGTGTTTGAATCAAGAGGGTAGAGCATGATGCTATTAGTAATTTACGCATGTTCTCGAAGTTGCTACCCGTCGGTTTGGAATGTGTGGGCATTTGCAATGGAATAACTCTAGAGAAATTGACGCCAAGATGATTGTCTATTCGCGACGGGTTTTCCCATAGCCCGTGTAATTATTATTACGCGGCTCTTTTCTGATTTTTAGCCCAGCGTCTTCTCTTGGCACAATAAACACTTTTTTATCTCTCCTTAAAAGTAGGTAGCGATAAAGTTGCCGAGGTAAAATAGGGTTCTTGAAAAACGATATGCGCAAGTGTATCTGAATTTTCTGGAAAACTGGATAGACTGATTACTCTTGAAAGGGAACTGTTGAAATGAATAATTCCAGAAATTAACTTGAAACTGAATTAAATATAATTTCGTTTTCAAATCATCTAAACACGTGGGTGGAAGAAAATATTGAAAATTATCATTTAAGAAATACTTCAGACTTGAGAGAACTTTGAGAGAGGGGTTCGGGGGCTTCCCATGCCACACACCCTAGAGGTGGCTTGCATGGTACCATGTAGGAATAGAAAGAAAAATTAAGAGAGAAGAGAATACTAGCTCCCGGGGAGTTTTATTCCGTTAGCACGGGGGTAATCTTCCCTAGGCTGACATAAATGCTTTAAAAAAATCATAAAAACAGTAATCAACCCGAAGTCGGTTTGGTAGGTGACGGTAGAGTTCACCCAGTTCCAAGCCCGACGGCGTGTGAAATTCACACATCAGGGTTTCCCTGTGCCGGTCTGGTACCCGGAAAATCACATAGCTTGGGTGGAGCTGCAGGTACCCAGAGAGGCTTGCCCAGGTATTCAACCCGGGCCCTCCGGTCAGTAGTCCAACGCTCTAACCTCTGGACTACCGCGACTCACACATTAATGCATATTACGTAATAATATGAAAATCGACCCGAAGATCGGTTTGGTAGGTGATGACAGAGTTCGCCTAATGGTGTGTAAAATTCATACATTAGGTCAGGGCCAGCTTCTTTCCCTGTGCCGGTTATGGTTTTCCAGGAAGATCTGGTAATTAAAAAATCGCACCGCTTGGATGATGTGGATGCCCGGGAATCGAACCCGGGACCTCCGGTGAGTTGTCAGATTAAACTACTGGACTATCACGACTCGCAAATGAATACAGGTTTACACTAGTATCCAATGAAGCAGTCTTTGCTCACGCGGGAGATAAGGCAATGATGCTTTTTTTAGCCATCATTTTGTAGAAAGCGTTTTTCATATCGTTTAAATAGCTATTTTACTGGAGGAGCGAAATTTGAACGTTGGTATGATCTGTGAGGTTTATCATATTTCATTTTTTTTATTAGTAGTTTGTTTTGTATTGACCGTGACATACAGATGTATTCCTTGAGAAATTCGGTGCTTTGATCTGCTATGACGTCTATTAGTCAAATTGCACATGGCGTATATGCGTCCCATGATCGAGTCAAGGGAGTTTTTTTTTTCAGAAAATAAAAATATTTGTCAATTTTTATCGAAAATGTAATTCAATTCCAAAATCATTGACACTCAATGTTTGGGGAAATATGAAGTAATTAATGAATTTTACCACCTAACATTAAGTTTAACAAACTCACATAACCATCCCTTCAGCTCATCTTTCAGTTTCAGCAAAAAGTTTCAACACGAGTAAAAATAGAGCTAAAGAAAGAAATAAAGACCAAGCGATATATCTGTTGTGTTAATTCTCAATTCCTTATTGGGAAATATTATTTGGCTCTTCATTGGTTCGTAAAAATTGTATGGTATGCTTGCAATTAACTCCGGAGAAAAATAGTATTTTCGCTATTGTGGGAAAGTTTAACGTTTAGAATAAAACGAAAGAGGACAGCCTAAGGTGAATCATCATAGCGCGTATTTATACGACGTTACAGCGAGGTCCTAAGAGTGTGACGTCGAGACCATTATTGAAAATCATATTGTCTTCAGAGAGTTCAAGCCGGCCCTCAATGGTATTCATTACGATATTACTATACGAATATTCATTCACACAATTGTTTTGCTCCTAACAATAGAATTTGGAGGTCTTCCTAACTTCCAATGACTAACTTTTTAACACACTAGTCATCTCTTCAAAAATAATAAGGGACAATTTGAAAATACTCAGATTGAGATGCATAGATGCAGTTGCCTTTTTTGCTGTCTTCAGCCTCATCTGATATTCATTTAACTTTAGAAATCTCGGGTCCTTTGAGTTGAAGAAACCACGATTATGTGCCTAGTTACACTGCTGTGAAGAAATATTGTTACTCCCGGCTTTTGAAGGTGCGTCTTCTTGTAGATGCGTCTTCTTGTAGATGTGAAGGCCGTGTTTGCTTCACCAGCCAGGCAGCCGCCGCGCCGTGTCGAATACCTCGCTCTGTCTCTCTCGCTCGCTTCTCTCTCTCCCCCACTGTTCCGCCCCCCTCTCCTATCTGCCGACCCCGCCTCCCTCCGACCCGTGGTTTGGCGGCTGCGACGGTGGGTGTGCGACTGTAGCCAGAATTGTTTTGGCGGAGGGAGCGGGAGGGGGGAAGTATTGCGTGAGTAACACGGTGGCTCATGCAAGGAAAGGAGGCGGGCTGGAGTGGGGGTGTTGGAGGGGGGATGACAGTGAACCGGCAGAGCGGAGGGGGCAAGTAAACGTTTCGGTATTTTCTCCCCGCACAGTTGGGTGGTCCCTCGTCCCTCTCTGCTCTTCGAGGTCCTCCCCTCTCTCCCCTATCTCCCTTTCGCCCTCGGCGCTACGAGTTGGTCTGTCCCCCCGATTCCCTCCCGTCCCCCTCCCATCCCCGCACCCCGCATCACCCACGCTCCCTCGACGACGTCCTTTGCCTGGCCACGTGGTGGCGGCGCGTCGGGCCGACTTCATTCGCTTTTCCTTTCATCCGCCCTTCCCGCTTCCAATCGATGCAGTACGTGTTTAGCTGCGTGCCTACACGCGGCGGCGTTTTGTGTGAGGTGAGTGGCGAGCAGCCTTTGTCTGTAGGGCCGAGCATTTCTTTGCCGGTGAATGGTTCCGAGTTGGGACGGTATTAGCAGGAAGGTGATGTGCCGCCGTTGTCATCGAAGAGTATCCGTGAACGGCGGCAAAGTTTTCAGCTAATGGTCCAAAATTTCGACGGAGAACATAAGAATTGCATTTTTTTTTTCAAAAAATTATACGTTGACATTCATACTGAAGTACCACTACAATGAACGATCCATGTTTCCTAACAGCTTCGGCATTTCAGTACGGTAAGCCACAAAGAAGTTTTTAAATGAATATATGGCTGGGACTGGCCAACTCAAATTGTAAATCCGTGGATTAGAAATTAAGTATATCACTTAGAAATATATTGATATCATCTTTTATTTTACATTATTTTTCATTTAGTAACAGCATTTAAAACCAAAAATAGTAATGAACCCGAAGGTCGGTTTGTTAATATGTCGGTGATATTAGATATTTTAAAAATTTGAGTACCCTGCGTGCCACCGCCAAGGTGTGTGGTAGGGGGTGAACATACACCAGAATAATTTTACCGGACATGACCCTATCGCGGTCGAACAATGTTATTATGATCCCCTTTGTTTCGTGGAACAAATGACGTCTTAAATCCATCTGTTCTACACGTAAGCTCTCTTATTAACATGATCTCTCCTACGTAGTACGATGGAGGTAATAATATTTTTTCAACATCACTGCTAAAGAGACCTCTTTCCAATTAGTGCAAGAGCTTCAATCTGTACTTTAATCTTCGCTCCGTGAGTGATTCCCAACCTAGTTTCTCTAATATTTTTGAAACGCTACCAGTTTTACAAATCTAGCTTCTCTACGATGCACGCGATCCAATTCAGCATTAATACAACTTCGTGAGGATCCCATATACTTGCAGCATATTCTAAATGAGCCCTAACCACCGACAGAAAAAATTTCTCTTTGTCTTTATCATCACATTTACCACGTACTCTTCTAATAAATCCTAATTTGTTCTTAGCTTTTTCACACATTCCCCGTATGTGTTTCTCCCAGGGTAACGTCTCGGTATTTAATTGAGTCTACATATACCATTTCGATGTTCCCAATGCAGTAGGCGTTCGGCAGGGAATTGCTGTTTTTCCAAAAATGTATGGCTACCCACTTTTTAAAATGTTATTCTAAATGCCAAGTGTCGCACCAGCCTTGTATAGCATTAATGTTATCTGACAAAGCTGCTGCCCTCAGGACCACGCATATCACGGTAAGCCACTGCATCGTCGGCAAATAAGCGTATCTTACTAGTGACTACGGCGTCAATCTTGTTAAGGTAAAGTAGGAATAAAAGAGGTCCGATGACACTTCTTTGGGGAACACCTAAAGTCTACTGCGTTTGAGTAAACTCCATCTTTGACTATTCCTTGTATCAGACCATTCAAAAAGCCTTTAATCCAACCCCGGATATTTTTATCTATGCCATATGCTTCTACCTTTGCGAGTACTTTAATATGGGGTACTTTGTCGAAGTCTTTCTTAGAATCTAGAAAAACCGCGACCACTGTAACATTGCTCTCTCCCGAAATAAGACTATCATGAAAAAAAGCGCAAGCTGTGTCCCGCAAGATCTACCTTTCCGGAGAGGCTGATTTTCCATTAATAACTTCTGGTTATCGAGGTGTCTCGCGATCGAACTAGCAACCATATGTTCCATAACCTTGCGAAAAATGGATGTGAGGGAAATAGGTCTGTAATTGCTTGGTTCTTCCTTGTTTCCGTTTTTAAATATGGAGGTTACATTAGCCGTTTTCGAATCTCTGAGAACCTTGTGATCTACCAGCGACTTCTTAAATATTATCTCTAGATATGGCGCAATTTCTTAGATCCTTAAATATACGAGCGGGTATTTCATCGGGTTCGGAGGATTAAGTAGGCGTAATATTTTTCAGCATAGGCTCTATTCCATTATATGAGATTTCAGTTTTGGGTATAGGTTGATTTGGTAAGCTATCGGGGGTATTCTGTGAGATATTAGTGAAGACGCTTTGAAAGAAGGAATTTAATAAGCCTTTTCCAAACTGCTGGTTACTCTTTCGCCTTTATTATTTTTGAGTGAATTAACATTTGACTTATTTCCCTGAACTTCTCTGACGTATGACCAAAATGCTTTTGGATTCCCTTTCAAATTTTCCGCTAACCTTTTCCTTTTGAATTCACTAAACCCTTTCCGAAATTCATTGTTGGCATTCGCACAAAATATCTTATAATCATAAGTGGTCTCATCCTTTTTGTCGCTAGAGATATCATCCCTAATAGTTTTCATCTTGGCGTGATATAGCCTTTGACGTCGTAATGCCCTTTTAACATCCGCGTTGTACCATCTAGGATCCGTGTTATCTTTTATAAATTTACTGGGAATGAACTTGTTGACTGCTGAGCACATGGTCTCAAGGAAATAATTCCACGTATCCTCAGTATTTCGGTGAGTATTATACTTCTAAAGTCAAGGGTGGAACAACGGTCTTAGAAACCTCAATGCAATGGCATTTTGTTCTAAAAGGTGTTTTGATGATAAGCAAGCCAAACCCTTTTCCCTTATCTTCTGCAATCAGTATCCTTTATCCGTCGCTGAAGTCCGGTGGTGCGTTTCATTCCACATGGGGGGAACGTCACCGCTGCACGAGTTGTCCATACAAACGCGATAACAGTTCTTCCTGTTGCGGGTCGCATAACTGTAATTTGTTGCTTGAATAAAACGAAGAGTGATAAATGGAAATACCTAAAGTTTAAGATCTTGGGAGATATTCGGATAATAATAATATGGGATGGCACTAAGGGCAGGTAGCCCATCAGATGCTCCAAGGCACAGCAGCTTTCCGTAGACCCCAGATTAATTTAGGTCTGGAAATAGTAAAGAGATTTGGTAAAAGTTAGGGAAATACACTTCAAGGAACAGATAAAAGATTGTATTGGCATGATGTAAGTATAACGGTATCAATTATACCTAAAAAGTGTGAAAAGAGAGGAGACTTGACACGACACAATATCCGGCTCGTTTCTTAATGATGACGGGTTGGTGAGACGCTCTTGCGGTTGTCACTGATGAAGGCTAGATCATGATTGAACTGCTCAAATGAACTGTCCCTATTAGGGAACTAACTATTCACGGCTCCTGGCAGTGAGCGGTTCATATTTCATTAAGCTTCTCCGATTCAGTTAACTGACAGATAGATCGGCAAATAGTACGATTAACTCTCGACTGTTCGCCGGCAGGTCTCTGGATTTGTTCTTTATTGGTTAATGTTTCTTTGAACTATTTCTACTTAAATGCACTCGGGTGAGTAGCTGAGGATTATTTAGTTAACCGAAAATCCTTTGCGTGTTATTAGGAAATCCCTTTCAGAGAAGTTAATAGTTCCATTGAATAGACCCGGATAGCGAATTGCAACCCAGTGAGGCGTTCCCGAAAAAGGACGGTGGCTTCCACTGTTGGTCGTCGGGTGTGTCTCAGTCAATGGCCACCGCGAGAGTGGGGGAACTTTTCCTTTAACAGCATTTCGTCTTTAGGGAGGGCCACTCCCCCTCCCCCCCCAGCCCCCGGACTCCCGCGTGAATCGGGGAAAGCCCCCTTTTGCTCCGTACTCTTGATCTCGAAAGCGGAGCAGTCAGTGAGTGGGAGGCGGCGGCGGCGCAATGCCTCCTGCATTCCCGGCACGCGCGAAACACCCCGACCCTCCCGTCCCACCTTAGCTCCCCCACCACCACCCCCTCCTCCTGCTCTCCCCACGCCCCCTCCCCCGGCCTCCCCTCGGAGTGGAGTCTCGTAAGACAAGGAGGTGGGGCGCTGAGGGACGGACGAGTGGCGGCGGGCGAGAGTGGGGCCCGGCCCCTCCTTCTCTCCCCACCCCTTCCTCTCCCAACCCCTCCCACACTACCACTCAACGCCCCGTACCGTACGACGAAGCGGCTGTGGTGCATCCGTGTTCCACATGCGTCGGAGATTATTACGCCCGTGTGGGCGCCGAAATAAAAACACGTGAGTCTGTAGGGAGGCGGCGAATTTCATTCCACAATTTTTCCCTCTGTGAAACATTACAATTGGAGGGCATAAATCAGGGTAGGTGAGACAGTTCATCCATGTAGGAAGTGTTAATAGACGAAGATGGGAGTGTATTAAGGGCATTCAATGAAGTATTGCTTTTTGGGAAGAAGCTTTCGCGAAGCAAGGTGCTGATGAAAAGAACAGAAGTGGAGGTCTAAGGAAAGTATTGGTAACACTTTGATTGTTAAAGGTTGTTTTGTATGGCTTTGAAAATTGGATTGTGGAGGATAAGACTAGACTATGTAGTATTTAGATTTGAATGTGGAAAGAATTGGAAAAAATGGACTTAAAGAAAAGAGAGGTGGTCGGGAAAGATGGAGGTTTTTCAAAGGCAGCAAAAAATGGGTACTGAGCGTATTAAACGCAGTAATCAACCCGAAGGTCGTTTGTAAGTAGGTGATGGTAGCTCACCCATGTACCAAGCCCGACGGCGTGTGAATATTCACACATCAGGGTAGGGGTGGCCAGTTCCTTTCCCTGTGCCGGTTGTGGTTTCCCAGGAAAATCTGGTATCCGAAAAATCAACTTGCTTGGGTGGAGCTGCAGGTGCCTTGCCAGGGAATCGAACCCGGGACCCTCCGATCAGTAGTCCAACGCTCTACCCACTAGACTACGGCGACCCACTGAGCATTGTAAGTGGTAATAAATGATGTGAGGAGTGTGATATATAGGAAGATAATTAGAGAGAGGAAAATATGGCCTAGTTGGACAGTTTGAAGGTAGGTAGAAAAATGTGGATTTCAGAAATAGTTTTCATGTACTATTTTGTGTTTTTGGGAATCTATTGTCGTGTTAGATGAATATGAGACGCTTATCAGTGCTTAGACTATGGGTCCATCAATAAATCTTCCTTGAACGGTAGTCTACTCTTAATAATGTTATTTTTCTACTGTATGTGTATGGATTTGAGCATTTATGATTATGTTCCGATATTTTGGGCCTGCATATATTTCGGCTTCATTGCCAGTGCATTTATCTTGAATTAATAGTGAATTGCCAATTATCAAAGCTGGATACTGTAGGGGGTCGTGATATAAACACATCAGCCCCTCCGTTGGGTTGACACATGGGGAATAAAAGTTATTTTTAAAATGTTTGCAATTCTCAGTTGCGTTGCACATATATCTTTCAAGCCAAGTTGCTCAGAGCTAGCCTGGTTCGTCTAAAGTTGCAGCATAACTAATTTTCCACAAACGATAAGGGATCAGAATAACATTTTTCGACCGCCCTAGGTTTATGTTCGGGTAAACATTAGTCCGTGTGTATTCACCCCCTGCGACACACCCTGGCGGTGGCTTGCAGGGTACATAAATAATTAGATAAACTAATCCGTTGACCCGAGTATTCAGTGGTAGACAGCATACTGAGCCTTGGGTGCCACAACTGGAAGATGATTTCAGGTAGACTGATGTTCAGAAAGTTCAGAACTTTTGTCACATCAGTGAAAACCTGCCTGATTTCATTTCAATGGATTCGGTCTTTTTATTAATTGAGCAAGATTTTTAATTATATGCAGTTGTTGGCCATCGACAACATTGCCCTATTTAAGTAGTGTAGCTGCTCTTGTGTATAGACTCGTGTGCAACAGGATTTTATGGTAAGACAAGAATGTATCTGCCATGAAAACTTAAGATTTGAGGGAGTTTGACGCACCTCGGCCCCTCCTTCACCTAGTGTGGTAGTGGAAGGGAAAAAATGCCACCTCCGCGGCAATCGACGGATGGGTATGAGAGTGGTTGGAAAATAAAATGGATGGCTTGGTCCAAAGTTTACTATTCTCACCAAATAAACTGAGTGGCGTATCAAAATTGTTAAGAGGCGCTAGTTTGGGAATCACTCACGGAATTAAGGTTAAATTACAAATTAAATCTTTTGGATAAATTGGAAGGATGTCTCTTTAGCGGCGATGTTGAAAAGATATTATTATCCTCATCGTACTACGGTAGTAGAGCTAATATAAATAAGGAGAGATTAATTGTAAAACAGATTTAGAGAGTTTTTCCCACGAACGATTAGGGATCAGAATAATGTTGTCTGACCGCACTAGGGAGGAAAAGTATTTTGTGTCGAAAGTAGTCCCGTGGATAATTACTGTTTGTCACGCATTCTATCAGTGGCTTCCAGGATACTATGTTATCAAATTGTGATGTCAAAACGATTCAGGCCCCCTATTTTTCCTATTTTTATTCGTGTGAATCAATGTGAATGTTTGGTTTCCTGTACTGAAGAATTATTCTCATACACGGCTGGTTATCAAAAATGATAACATTTTCCTCATTATTCAGCAAATTCTCCAAGGGGAAACAATTAAAATATCTTCTAATAATGTTCAAGTGAAATTAGCATTAATAGTAATATCTAATGGGGGATAACGACTCGTGATGCCATAATAGCCTTCAAGTGTCTGGGTTTGGCCGAATACCATCTGGGGGGCGAACCCCGACTCGCTCTCCAACCTCGCGTAAAGTTGAACAGTGGCCTCTGTCGCGGGAGGGCCGCACGCGAGTGTTTTCGGTCGCGCAAGATCTTTCCAAAGTGGGTCGTTTCTCCCACCCCACACCGTGGCCATTCTCGCTCCTTCCCCCCTTCCCTCCCTTCGTGTCATACGACCGAATTCCCGGCGTCAATTTTGGATTCGCGAGGGAGACCACCATATGCTTCGTTCCGCTTTCTATCTCAAATGCACTTGCAGTTAACCTCTTAAAACTTCCCAAGAAGCCTATTTTCCTCCGAAAGAAAGAGTTTCTCAATAGGTGGTTGGCCTAGGAAATAGCCAAAAAAACGTAGGACAAAAATTTATGTCTTTGGCGCGGAAGATTAGAGAGATTAATTGTTAATACAAATGTCGTGTCTCACGAACGGCTTTTCTCATCTGAACGGCCTTTTCCATTCATTTCTATCCGGATTAAATTGTTCCCGTTAGCTGCCACCTCCCATCAACAACCAAACCGATTATATATGCCCCCTCCCCCAGTATTCCGTCGCTTCCTTATCTTTCCGTCAGTGCCTCCTTGTACCCTGATGAAGGTGGCTGGGATCATCGGAATATCCAAGTGGGTTGTATTTGTGTTAATCTTTTTTGCTATAATTAAATGTAATTTATATGTAATATATATATAAATGTAATTATATATAATGTAAATTCACTAAATAGTCAACACTGTTCCTAATTCCTCTTGAGAAAGGTGGTTGCACCACCGAAAATTCGAGAACCAGTGAGTCCCTCTTTTATATGTTTTAGTTTCTGTGTTTGTGTTGTCTACTATATTTAGTGAATTTACATTATTGTGCACGTTCGTGGGTTTTCCAAGAAAGTGACTAAATATATATATATTTATATATATATATAAATGTAAATATGTATGTGTATATATATATATATATATATATATATAAATGTAAATATGTATATATATACTGTGAATTTGGCAAATTGCGTACAAGAAGGATTTTTTCGAGGTGTGAAATTATGAGAAAGCTCAGCCTTGTTATGCCAGGAGAGTGATAAAGTTCCGTCCAGTACGTTTATGTAACTTTTTTTCTGCAGCGACACAAGGTTCACTCTGTATATTCACTCTGTATGTTCACTCTGACAAATATCTTTGTGAAATGGAGTGAATTTCGTTGTCTCCAGACATTTTTGTGCTGCCATTGTCAGTCGTTGAGGTGATCAGGTGTAAACTTCTGACCGCGGTCCACTGACTTGCCCCCCACCCCTCGTTTTTCCGCGGAGAGGACGATGCACTATCCCGCTGCCGTCGCCGCCATTCAGTCTTCGCCGTGGAGGCTGTGAATTGGCGCGCTCCCCTCCCCGGAGTCCTGTCCCTCCCCCCGTTGCCTGCGAGTCCATCCAGCTGCGGTTTTCCCTCCTCGTTCCCATGCTGCCCGCCGCCGCCGCATTCGTGTCCTTCTCCCGCCATCGGAGGGATTAAGGCGGAGGAAGAGAAAACGCAGCCGCGTTTGGTCGTCGTCACGGCTGGCCAGCGGAAATGCAGTTCCACTTAGGCTTTCCGAGACGACGGAGGAATTGAAGACTCCTCCCTTGTTTTTAAAGCTCCTACGCATCTTCGCTGGGGTCGAGCGGGCATAGAAAAAAAAGAATTGGATTGCACTGAGCAATGGTAATTTATGACGCCTGTGTCCTTCCATCCAATGCGTACCGCACTTGCAGTGCCGATGTCTGGATGTCATTCATTGCGCTGCGAGCGCGGCTTCTCTTGTGTCCGGGAAATTTTTTATTCCACTCAGTTTACAGCTGCGCACTTTTTCAGGGTCGTAAATATCTCTCCATTTCCTCCAGTGAGATTCACAGGCTTGCAGTAGTCGGAGAAAATATGTACCCTTCTGTTAGAATGATGCTGTTGATATTCGAAATTTTATGTTCTTCTCTTACTATTGGACAGGTGAACGCTTACCTTTCCTGATACGAGTACATGTTGATAAAAATTATTTGTACTCGGTTGGGGGTTGAATTTTTTCCCTTTCTTCAAAAAGAATAGGTTTGAAATACTAATAAAGTTTTGAGGGATATATTTATGATTTTTTGTTCGCACGAGTGACGTATGTGTGGTATCCTAAGTTCCAGCCTGCTTTGGAAACGCCATCCTTTACTTCTATCTTTGGCACACTGAAATATGTCCTCGGTAGTCATTATGTGTTGCAGTAACTTTTCAAAAGACCTATACAGAAGAGAGTATTCATCTATCGAGTCAGAAGAGTCCATATGTGTATCTCACTTTCACTAGATACATTACTACTATTCTTACAGTCACAAATTCGACTCTGCTTTAAATTCCTCAGATAAAGTAAGTTGGACCAATAAGAGTCGTAATCCATTTACAAAATGTGGTCAGCCTCCTCCTACTCGAGACTCGTTGACGCATTCGCCCTTGATTCGAGCTTTATTCTGCCGTCGTTTCTTCATGGGGAGAGAAAGAGTACATGGTCTAATCTTGGCGCGACGCCATTTCATGACTTCCTTTGAAATAAATGACCTTCTGCTTCTTCCTCACCAAAATTTGAAACATTATTGTCATACTATATTCATGGTGATATTTTTCAATAATGCTACTGTCTTTCGTACAGTTGTCTACGTACAAGGGAGTCACTTAGTATTGTTTTTGCACCTCCACTCGTTTGAATTTTATTTATTTTAATAACCTGCAAGCCACGGCTATGGTGTGTGGCAGGGGATGAATACAATTTAAGACAAATTTTGATCCGAGCATGACCCAACCGCGGTCGGACAAAGTTATTATCATCCCTTATCGTTCGTGGAAAAAATGACATCCTAAATCTGTTTACCCTCAGTCTCTCTAATTTTGTTGACATGATCTCTCCTACAGTAGTACGATGGGGGTAATAGCATCGAGGATTAAGCGACCTTTGTTATTGCAGTTTGTCAAGACACTTTTTACTCGTTGATTGATTGGAGCTAAGAATAGAGTGAATGGGAAAGGACCGGAAGCATGGTTTAGCATATTTTGCAATCGCAGCCCAGGGTTAAATCAGTCATACTGCCTCTTCTTGGATGTGCTTCGGTCACGATCTCCTCAGTATTAGTGTGCGCGAGCAGGCCCTCATTAATGTAACCTTCTCTGGTTGTGAGCATTGAACGTGAGTACCTGCCGGTATTTTCACTGATACAATCTTCACTCTTTCTGCTAGTATAACATTTGTATGCTTCTCCTGTGATATCCTGCTGTGGAGTTCAACAAGTAAGAGCTATCACAAATACTATCGGAAGACAAAAACATTAATTAATTTATTTCAAATCTATAAAATGAATAAAATGACGATCCCCCAAAAATTCTTCTGCTATGTGTAGGCGCATCTATCGATTACGATCCGATTTAGTTTTTTCGTCTCTTTAACTGCCTTGTTACCTTTATCTCCCAAAAGCGCTGATTACTGTCTCTGATACTCTTTGAAATATGTCAACTAGTTATCATAAAACGGTAGTGGCGTGGAAATTACTATTCCTAAAAATTCGCATGCTAAGAAACAAATGAATTTTTTACATATGGATGAATTTAGGATGATTAAAGAGTTCGCTGGTGGAACAATGATTTCTTGGAAGTACTAAAAAAGGAGCGCATACATACTCCTCGACCGTTATTTTCCCCATAATTACGAGTTGAAAAAAAACAGTAAAAGCAGTAATGTAGTATGGACTACTGTCCTCCCCTCGTGTTTAATTCCACACAATTTAGATCCACGAAGAAGCTTTTTTTACCTAAGGTTAATGAAGCTTAGAACGGGTTTAAATGCCCATGTGCCAGCTGCGTTACTAAATATGAATAATGATAACATTTCGTTTGCCTCACCTTGTGCTCAGAAAGGTTACGGTTCGAGGTCAACAGTTTTCTTTGCTACTTGTATGATAAGTGATATGTGATATATATGATACTATGCGAAGTGTAGCCATTTTTATGAGGCAAAATAATAAAAAAGTCTCGTCTATATGTTTATATATTGCTGTTATATTCAGTGCGATGTTTTCTCTCAACATCACATATGGTATATAATCTTTTTCAGCTCATCTGTGAAAAGTGTTGCACTCATGGCAATGTGTAGTGCTTGTGTGTTCGTCCGCTGGCACGATCAATCATTGCGTAGATTATTTTTCGATAAAAGTAATCTATCCATCTATCGTTACTGTCACCCTGCAAGTCACTGCCGTGGTGTGTGGCAGGGGTTGATTATGCACGAGACTAGTTTTGAAAACCAAATACTTTTCTTCCCTGGCGTGGTCGGATAGTGTAATTCTGATCCCTTATCGTTCGTGGGAAAAAAATGACATCTTAAGTCTATCTGTTCTACTATTAATCTCATTAATTTTGTTTACATGATCTCTCCTACCGTCGTACGACGGGGGGTAATGGTAGATATTCAATATCTTCACTAAGAAGTCCTTCCAATTTATGCAAGAGATTTAATCTATCATTAACGTTCGCCCCGTGAATGATTCTCAGCCTAGTTCCTCTAATAATTTGAATCGAATTCCGCAATCAATCAAACTTAATGAGGATCCCAAACACTAGGAGCATATTCTAAATTAGGCCTAACCAGCGAAAGATAACATTTCTCTTTAACCTTTTCATCACATGTACCCAACACTCTTTAAATAGTCCCTAATTTTTTGGTATCTTGTCCACAAATGTGTATTCCCCTTATATGTTTCACCCTGGAGAGTTCGTGAGTGAGGATGACGCCTAAATATTTAATCGAGTCTAAACTTTCTGTTTAAATATTCCGGATGCAGCAGGCGTTCGAGAGGGAACTACTCCTTTTCCAAAAATTCATCACTACCCAATTTTTAATTTGAATAGTAATTACCAAGTATCGCACCTACATTACATGGTATTACAGTGTTCTGATAAAGCTTTTTTTTCCCTCAGGACTACATTATCTATGTAAACCACTGCATCTTTGGCAAATAAGCGTATCTTACTATTAACCACGGAATTAATGTCGTTAGCGTGGAGAAGGAATAAAAAAGGTCCGATAACATTCCCCTGGGGAACATTTAAAGTGTCGTCTACTGAATTAGAGCTAACACTAACTAATGTTACCCTATGTATGCATTCATTCAAAAAGTCTTTAATCCAGCCCAGGATATTTTTATTTATGCAATTTATTGAATGTCTCTTAATGGTGTAGTTTAGTAGGAATTCAACATTTTATGTGAGTTCAATGAGCTCTAGCGACGGAGTTCGTTATGAAACGTGCCTAAAGTTGGGAGAAAACAAAACTGAAAGCGGTGCCTGCGGGGGAGGTCGAAATAAAATGCAATACGGAGAGTGGACACTTTCAACCTGATCAGTCAGGCCAAACTCTGTTTTTATGTATCAAGCAATATTTTCGAGTCCACAGCACATTAGCGGAAACACTGACGGATAGCATACCCGTGCAGCATACTAAATGTGTTTGTATACCAAATTGTTTGATCGATCCCATCGACGATTTTTTTCTCCAGAACGTGTGAAAATGAAATTGAAAATGAGGGCGTTTTGCCTTCC
Organism: Hetaerina titia; assembly: GCA_037158775.1. Lineage (NCBI taxonomy): Eukaryota > Metazoa > Arthropoda > Insecta > Odonata > Calopterygidae > Hetaerina > Hetaerina titia. Next base: position 27,088,206 of record CM073768.1, read on the forward strand.
TTGCCTTCGCGCTTTCGTTCGGTGATTTTGGCAGCCTCGGGAAATGGTAGTCGTCCTGTTTCTTCGTTACCCTTGAGACAAACCCGGATTCCTTTTATCTCTTTCTCTCTCTCTCTCTCCCTCTGCCACTCGAGTCCCACTGGCTCACTGTTCGTCTGGTGACTTTCACTTTTCTGCCGTGCATCGCCACGGCCGCCGTCCTTTGTTTTCATTCGCAGTCCCGTGCCCTCTCCTCAACATTGTACATTTGTGGCGCGTAAGCGTATCAGCATTACCGTCATCTAATAATCTTCATTGATTTGAGGAAGCATACACGTAAGTAGACGATAGCTCACCTCAATCAGTCGGTTCCTTTTTGTCGATGTACGTATACCATATATTTCTGGTGTACCTCATACGGTCTTTAATTTTTTTCTAATCATTAATCATCCCCATTTAAAATGGATGGACAGGGACTAACGAAACGGTAGGTATAGTAAGTAAGGTATTTGCCCGTAAAAAATCTACCTTGATCGGTGGAATACCAATAATAATTCAAAATGGTGCCGGAAGCGTGTCACTCCCTGCCTTGAATGGGATCGGGCAAAACGATTGACATCTCTGGGGGATGATGTGTCTAATCCTGAGTGCACTTGTTAACAGCTGGTTGCGTTGTACTCCCATGACAAAAGTATATAAGAATTGCATTTAATTAAAAATAAATTAATATTTTTTTGTCCTCAATTTTTCTTGCGTTTGTTTATGAAAAAAAGTATGACTTCCGAAGCTTTCACTTTACGACTTTAACTCGGTGGGGAAAACCGGTTTCCTCGAATAAGGTGGAACAGATGCTAGTTGTTAGGAGGCGCTTAAGTTTACTGGCGCCGTTGTGACTGGCGTAATAGAAAATTATGTAAATCGTCGACTGTTTTCTCCACCCTAGCCCAAAAGTACGTTTGCTCAGCCGAAGGTTGTCGTAACGTCTTCTCCAGGACCACGTGAAGAATGAGACCACTGGGCCCTATATTGTACGTTCTAAGTGCCTAGGCCTCTTATTCATTTGTATCTTTTTCTATGGTATACAGTTAGATCTTAAGTTGTACGTTTTTCAATAAAATTTTTTTATCTTAATGAACCACTTTCCGATACAAAAATTTTGAGATCTCGGGTTGTTTGCTTCATAATAAAATGACTTTCTTTGCCTAATCATGGAACTGTTAGTAGAAAATATTTGAGCGAAGCGTTTCTCATTGGGGACCGCGGTGGGAAGTAAATTTGGTGCGGATGCTTTAGATTGTGTTCTTCACACGTATACATATATAAATAAATGTGTGTGTATTTATATATATATATGGCGGTATTTCGTGTTTGAATGTGTATATATATATATATATAGTATATATATAGTATATATAGTATATATATATAGTATATATATAGTATATACATATAGTATATATATACTATATGTATATATATATATATCGCACATAGAAATAGACATATAAGGAAAGGGGATAGGAAAACACATAAAAGACCAACACAGGAAAGGTGGGGAAGGCGGTTTTGAGCAGATCACAAATGTAAAAATATTTCCTTATCCGGGATTTGAACCACGGACCTTCCACTTTCCGGGCGGATGATCTACCAGTTGAGCTAATAAGGAAACCTTATTTACATTGAGATCTGCGATCTTATAAAGCGCCAAAGTGCTCCGATGGATGTTACCCGAGAGATTGCGTTATGGAGCTGTTTCACCCACCAAAGGAGAAATAGACGGCACACAAGAAGGGGCGCTTTATAAGATCGCAGATCTCAATGTAAATCAGCTTTCCTTATTAGCTCAAGTGGTAGAGCATCCGCCCGGAAAGTGGAAGGTCCGTGGTTCAAATCCCGGATAAGGAAATATTTTTACATTTGTGATCTGCTCAAAACCGCCTTCCCCACCTTTCCTGTGTTGGTGTTTTATGTGTTTTCCTATCCCCTTTCCTTATATGTCTATTTCTATGTGCGATAATAATATTTGTTCGCCGTATGGCGGGATTTTCGAGTTTGAATATGTATATTGTATCCGAATAGCACTTTGGCGCTTTATGAGATCGCAAATTTCAGTGTAAAGTACATTTTCTCGATAGCTCAGGTGGTTAGAGCATCCGCCCGGCAAGTGGAGAGATCCGGTGTTCAAGTCCCGGTCTAGGAAAATATTTTTAAATTTGTGATCTGCTCACATCCGCCATCCCCACCTCTCTTGTGTTCGTCCTTTTGTATTCCTTTCCCATTTCCTTATCTCTATTTCAATGTGAATGAATATATATGTACACACACATCTCTGGTCTTGGTTGACGTCCAGCCGAGATTGCCCATACGCGACCCGTTGCACGCCCCAGAGGTCATGTCCTTTCATTCTCCCTACTTGGCACGAGGTGTGCTGCGAAAAAAGGAAGAAAGTTATGGTTTTTGCTATGCATTGGCGTGCACCGTTGTCTTCATGACGGATGGCGACTCTGTACTCGGTGGGCGTGCGGGAGAGACGACTGGGCGGAGACGAAACTCGTCGGTATGCCTCCGTACTCGGAATAGGAGTTACCCCATTTGTTACCCACGCCCTCGCTCTTTTCCTTTTAGAGTAACCGTGTATTTCTTAAAGTCCTCCATTATATTTTTTCAATTCTCGTTCCCTGGATCTTTTCAGCTCTCTTCCCCATATTTCCTTACTTCCACGTTGCCCTGCTCAGTGTAAAACCATCTTCTTTGCCATGTTCCACGTTGAGAAAATGTTGAGTTCTAATTATCATGAAATTGTTGAGCTCCCTAATCAATTAGTTTTTACATGTGAGTAGTCCTTATTCCTTACTTGAACTGTGGTATTTCATTTCCTAGACAAGGAAATATCTTAATTAGGGCCACAATGGCGTAATCGAGGTAACTGATTTCAGCTTTTAATTTAAAATCTTTGAAACTGAAGTTTAAAGTCAAATCGATGGCTTTGTATTAAGGTCGTTGCACGAAATTAGTTTTTCTTGAGGTGGGTTTCTTTAGTCAAATATTTGTATCATTATTATTTTTCTCTCTTAATATTCGTTAATAGTGGGATAAATCCGTGGGATTTAGCGGGAAGTAGTGGACCGCCGGACACCGGAGGGAAGTTTTTGGATTACTGGGACGGAAGGAATAAGAAAACTGTCATTTTGGACGACATGGTGGGGTCTTAAGCACGACTCTGGAAAAAGAAACAATGTGGGGTGTCTGTGTCGTTGTGCAAGTCAATGTCGATGAGTAATAGTTTTCACAGACCGTCCTGAAACTGGTACATTCACTGGTTCTAGTCCGCCAGAATAGTGCTAGTGAATGCCGCGCCCGATTCTCCTCCCCCCCTCCCTCCCATCTCTCGCGCGTCCTCCGCTTCCTGTGCGTCTTTAGGCCCTCCGCAACGTTCCACCGCGCCTTCTACCCCTTCCCCTGTGATGCTTTCACCCTCCCACCGCCACTACAGAGCGCGGGGGCTCGTCGGCCGCCTGCTGCATGCAGCCTCCATCCCCTCCTCGTCCACAGTGATTTCCTCGATGACCAGTGCCTCCCACCCGCCGAGGACGGTAATTCCGACGGCCACCGACGAGGAGGGATAAGTGGCCGGAGGCGGTTGCGCGTTGTGAGGGCATCCTTACGTACCCGACGCCCCCACTTTCCTCCTCGCCTTTCCAGCAGAATTCTGCCTCTATCGTGGATCCCGGCTCCATCTTCCTCGACAGGAGAAATCGATCCGTGGAAGTCAATTTCTTCTCGATTGCTTCGACCGTTAGAGAGTAAAAAGGAATCGGCTTCAACTTTGGTCGTTTTGATTGTTTTCACATGATGGAATACATGCATGTCAGAATTCATTTTACCCTGCAAGGACGCCTATGAGTTAATTTATATACTTATTAAGGATAGTTGAGTGTGAAAACATTTTTATCAAAATACATTTTTTCTCTGAATCTACATGAGCCATATATTCGCACGACAAACAGCGTTTTAAATATAGCTGGTGCTTCAATGAAAGGAAAACAACCAAAACAAAAACGAACTGATACGAATTGATTGATTGAACGAATGGATACCAATTTTTTGGTCAAAGCATTCCATAAGGATTATCGTAAGAGAATCCTTGGACACGAAAGCGATGGCGGGAACATTATTTCCCCATTGCGACGATTATTGCTGCGAACGTATTGTGCGTGTGTCGATTAATTAATAAAAGTAGGATATTATTATCTAGTGTGTATGAGTTACTATGTGCTATGCATATTTTCGAGTATCTCGGGAATCACTTTTATTCGGGTTTAACTCGAGTCAACATAGAACAATTAGTCAATTTTTAGACAATAATTATTATGTTTAATGCGGGTAATTTGGTAGCTATTGATGCAGTACTTTCCTGTAATCCCCTCCTTCCACGACGGGCGTTGGAAGGACGGATAGCATTTACCTTGAAAAATTCTTCGTAAAAGTAATATTGTTAGTAGTTATGAATATAGTTGATCTCGTTCGGTTCCGCAAAAACCATAATCGAATCAAAGGATATTTCTGACGAGTGCCGATTTTCTATACCTATATTGGGATTGGTGGTAAGTTTGGTTAAAAGAGGGCGATAAGGGGACCTTCCGAAAGCAATCGATCAACCATGTTGCAATGAAATGTCAATTCCAGATGTATGTTTTACTCCGTTTTATTGATTAAAACTGTTTTTATTCGGTATCACTTTTACTTATACTCGTAACTTATTCTTCTATAAAAGTTTCATTCGTCCATTTTTTGCTTTTATATTTATTCGCGGTTTGTCAAAACTCTTCTGTATTGCTTGCCATCGAAAACTCCTCTCCGTTAGCCCCAATCGAGGAATGCAAACCAAGATGTAGGTAAGTGAGCATGAGGCTGGGAATATTGATGTTTTCTCGCACAATACTCTACGATTGTCACTTGTCCTCGTTTCCCGCGTTCCTGCCATCGGTGTTCCAGTTTGTTCGTTCTGGTACTTATAAACGATAATGATAAAATCACACATACCTTCTTGGTCTTTGTGCGTTGGTATTGTTGCGTCTGCTTCGGAAAATCCTAGAAACCAGTTTATTCATAAAATTTTTACGGAATAAGTATGACTCACAGTCGGAAACAAACACATCAGTCAATAAGGCTGTTGTTACAAAGTCGTAATTTTCACCCTTACGAACAAACTCATTCGGACCGACGATTTTGTTAAATCATTTGAACATAAGATATTTTCCATTGTGGGAAGACCCTGAAAATTGCCGTGATCATGGATGACATCTCTTGAACAGTGAGCGGCACCTTTGCAATCAGGTTGCGCAGCTTAGCTCGATTGTCTCACGTGACTCGCCGCGCATTTGGTCGATCTGTTTTATCCAGTTACGTACCGAATTGAATCAGTATTTCATTGAAGTGAATCAACTAGTCGATTTCATAATGAATTTACTCTTTGCGTCAATGGATGTACTCTGACGGAGTTATTTGCAGAGAGAGCAGTCGCATTTCAATGAATGCGGGGCGCTTAATCCTTCGGGGAGGGAGGGCGAGGGCGTTCGAGCGGGTTGGGCGTGGTGTGGGGGAGAACTCCGTCGCGTCTGGCGGCCTCGCATTGCTCTATTAATTGTCCCAATCGCTCCTCCCGGTGTCCCTCCTTCATCCACTCGAAAGCCCTTCCCCGTCCCTCTTCCTCACCCCCATGGCCGCCTTTTTGATCCCCGGCTGCAGTGGAGGGCCAAGGGCGTGCGGAGGGAAGGGCACACGAGGGGGTTTTTTCGTTCCGAGGGGCGGATCCCCCTTCCAACCCCATCCCCTCACCGCAATGGCGTGCATCTTCCCAAACCCCGTCTCCCGACCTCCCTGGATTAGGGGGCGGAGAGGGGCTCGAGCAGTCAGCAACCTCACCCCAAAAATTAAAGACGATTACCTTATCTCGTGATTCGTGTCTCTCTGTTCTCCCGCCCTCTCGCTTTCAGTTCTCCATTCATGACCTTTCACGTTAATGTTAGCGAGAAATTTGTTGCTACAACTCTAATTAAATATAGAAAAACAGGAAAATCGTGGAAATTGTACGTAGTCTTCCTCCGCTACTTTTTCAAGGCATATCGAGCCCGGCTAGAATTACTTTTATTGAAATGTTTGTGTGCCGTCATTGCAAGCAGTTCAAATGCTCCAAAATCACGAAACATTAGGGAATGTATACGAAGACGTACGTAGGAATGTGTGATAAGGTGAATGTAATTCCTACACATCCAAAAGAATAAATTGAGAAATGCGTTGAAAAATTTGGGAGGGGTAACCTAAATTGATAGTAAAATTCTTCGCTTTCTACGTGATGAGTCAAAAGCATTTTGTTGTTAAATTAAAGCTAACAGTTTCAGGCTTAACTTTGTGGAATGCCTTCATGGTGAGAGAAAAGAAAACTTTGCACTTCCACACACTTGTGTGTGTGGAAGTGCAAAGTTTTCTTTTCTCTTTCTTTCACCCTCACCATGTTGTTAAATTGTTCATAAAATATGAAGCTGCATGAAATGTCGCATGTATCAAATATTTCCACTAGATGTATGGGTTGCATACGCGTGAAAAGGGCGAAAAATAGGGAGACACGATGTGGTATCTCTCTATTTTTTATAATGCTATAATTTTTGTGCATTTTCATGTCGAATGAAATGTTATCAGTTTAATTTGACTAAGTACGTTTTGCATTGGGGTTCCAACTTTTCAAATTTAACTTTGATAGGCTGTCATTTAGGGGAGCTGTTGGTGATGGGTGTCGTGTACCGACTCCGTGCTCCAGGCCAGGATTCGACCCACGGTGACGGCAGAAGTTTCGGTAGTATGCGTACACCTTTATAAATAAATGCTAAGTAAAGTGAACGTAGTGTTAGCACTACCTCCGTAGGATGCAACGTTTATCCGCAGGCACCTTACGCTTAAGTGTAGCGGCCCCTCTCGTCAATCTCCGTCCATCCCTAGTATTCTTCCCTTGATTCTCACCTGTTCCTAACGACGCATTGGTCCACAGCCGTAGCCTTTCTCTCTCGATTTACCAATGGTATTACTGGCTCTCAAGAAAAAAATGTCTTGGTTGAAGTGAATTTTTTGGTTGGAAAGTGCGGGAAATTTGGAGAACCTCATCAAAGCGGAATTGCATGAAAACTATTAACAGCATCCACCCCCTTCCATCGTATCCACGTGCCCGTGACGCTGCCTCGGTGCCCTCGTCGCGGGAGGATGAGGAGCGGCGAGAGTTTGGGGCGGCGGGGTAGGATGGGATCGGGGGGAAAAGAGGAGTGAGACCTAATTCCCCCGCAATGATAACGCGCCCCCCTCCCAGCCCACCAAGCTTCCCCCCCGGACCCCGAGAAACACTCCCTACTCCCAACGTCGACGTACGCCTCGGACTTCAATTCCAGTGGATCATTTTGACCTCTAATGCAATCAGTGGTCTAGACGAGTATAATGTGGTTCGTTAGTGTACGAAAGTGCCTCTTTGCGACCCCAAAATCGGCGGACGGCGACGGCTCCGCCTCGCGGACGGGGCAGAAGGGGGTTGGAGGCGGGGAGGGGTGGGAGTCAATGATGGCGGTGTAATACGCGTAAGGGGGTGGAGGGGGCGGGGTCGGCGGAGCTTGGGTCGAACACGAGTCTTGTGCGTGGCAGATAAGCGTTTCTCTCCTCGCTTACTCCATTCCTCCCATTTCTGCACTTACCCCGATCTTTCCCTCTCCTCTTTCCCTCCCCTTTCATGTCCTGCTATCGCCCGTATCTAATCCGCATTTCTTCTTCCCCTTCCTTACCACTTACCCTCAGGATTACTGGGAGTGGGGTGTTTGTCAACTTTGAAACGGGGCAGCGGATAAACCTTTTTTTTTTGCTAGAAAGCCGAGATTGAGAGGGTCATGGAAGCATCTCGGAAGTAGGGTTGAATCGTGCGTAAGAACCCAGAATTAGACATAATTAGTACTTTTGTGGAGGGAGAAGACGATAAAATGGGATACGAATTCTTCTGGTTCATTTTCGTTGAAACGTCCTCGTGTACTAACACCACACTGAAATTATCCAGCCCTTATTTATGAAGTAAAGTGGAGTTAAGGAAGCGATTACTTTGTGTTTCTGTAGGTTTAATTGTAGGGCGACCCAGGTTTCGACGTAAAACGACATCGTCAGGTTTTACGTCGATACTCGCGTCGTGTCAAAATAAAACAACGTACAACCGTATATTTGCCTCGATTATCAATAGATACCTTAAAAGCTACTCCTGAAGCTACAAAAAAGCAAAGTGGAGTTTAGAATCATTAAATACCGCTTTAAGAGAACATAAGGATCCTTATTTAGGCCTTATTGATTATATTTTGTTCTTCAATTTCTAGGGGAAAAACTTGTGAAAAGAAAAAAAGTGCTTAATCCCCGGTCAGTATAATTTATTGAATTTGGAACCTACGGACCTCGACCAGTGAATCTAAAGTTCTAATAAATAACATGAACACCGGAGATAGCGTAAATCAAACGGAATGTCACTTCAATTTTTTCACACTGAAAATAGAGGACCAGCTCACCACTGTTTAATAGCTTTAATGACTCCTATGCTATATTTGGATGTATTTTTTTATTAAAATTTAAAATATTTGTTATCAGTAAGAGTTAAGTTTGTGTTTCTACAAGTTCTATCGGTAGGCGTCTTGATGGATTGATAGGAATCTTGGGTAAATAATTATGACGTTTTAATAATAATTTTTACTGTTCAAGATTATGGAGTTTAAAATTTTGATCTGGGAGAAAATGAAAAAAATATGTTTCAAAAAGTTGGCAACATTTAGAAGTCCGGCATCACTAGGAAGTTAGGAATTGGATTAAGATTTCTGAAAATTATGAGGTTGGAGGAAAGGAATCGTGATAAACTAATTTAGAGGGTCCGGTTTGTGCGATTACTAGTGCTGTGGTTCGTTACCGCAAGAGCCCGAATTCGAGTTGAATCGGCGGTGGCAGATTTTTTATCGGTGATACCCCGATTTCTACTTTCTTCGCTAAAGCTGTACGTCGTCGTTGATTCGCTCCACACAAGTGTTGACACATTTCGTTAGGAGTAGTTTAATGCCGATGTCGCTCTTCCCCATTCCCCGAGCGTCCTACCTCCACCAAATTCCCCACCTATTCCACTGGCGCAATTGGCCTCGGCCGTTAGTCGCCTCCTCTGATTGAACTACTAATCTAAATTAGTCTACTAACGATTAGTCAGCTAGAGAATCATACACGATTCATTATTCGACTGGGTATGATTCACGAGACATCTAATTTAATTTATTAGCCAAGGATTCCCTTCCCAAGGTACTGAATTTCGAGGGCTCCCGTGGGTAGTCTGTTTTAAAATAGAAAGATACGGTTCGATGGCGTTCGTCTCTGTGACTGCAGGTGAACATTGGAGCGTCAAATCTTTCGTTGTTTGTGCCCTTTTCAACCTGCATTTCTCCGATAATATGTTAAATATCGGAGAAATATCTGTTCTTATTGTGTGTGTATGTATGAGCATTGTAAGAATGACTAGTGACCAGACTAGACCGTTGCCACCAGGACACGCCAAATTGCAACGAGGTTTATATAATAATAATAATAATTGACCCTACTTGTGCCATTATCTTGAGTTTTCACACTTCCTACCTCCTTCAAGTAATACATTATCTTAGTCGGTGGGTGCTTCGTTGTTTTGTCTCCTATTGAATTCATGGATATCCTCTCACAGTGACTTTTTAATTTGAAATGTATCCTTTGTCTATAGGCCATCTCGTAATCCCTCGAACTGATGCGTAAAGTACTACTTTCTCTGCGTAAGGGTGCGGTTACAACTTTGTTGTTTTCCAAGCTTAGGATATTGCCTACTTTTACCTCTTGTTACTCTCTTTCAAGTTCGGGTAATGTAGTACAAGTATTTGTATTAATTCCGGTGTAGTGTGCAATGTTTTTTTCTGGTCAATCTACGTATGACTACAAGATAAGTTTTACACTCATTACTTCTTTGTGTCCAATCAGTTTGTTATTAGAAATTTGTCAAATAATTTCATATATTTTTGTCGTATTCCTAAATGCACCAATCAATTGCATCTCTGATTAAATAATAATATGAAAGGGTGACAAAATGTCAGCTTGAAAGAGCAGGGGGAGGACTGTTGGTAGTGATCCGCAGGAGGCAGGGAATATGAATTCAGAGCATTTTGATTGGTGATGATATGTTGAAGACTTAGATAGAGGGGAGTTTGTTAGGAAAGCAAGGTTGGGGAAGGAAAAGGATAGGTTTGTTGGACGGACTGAAGGGAGGAAGTATTCGGAATTAGGGAAAGGTTTATTGTAGTGACGGATATGAGGTTGTGTTTTGCTAGGAGAGTCGAGGAAGTGTGTCGTTGTACCGTTTCGTATAGACGTAGGCTGTGTCCATCCAAAACCGACCTTAACTGGTAAAATACCAAATATAATAATAAAACGAAATTTCTTCAACCGACAATGGACTTATTAGCTACTCTCTCTCATTTCTGAAACTTAAGGAGGAATACTACCTTGAACAAAATGTTCCCGGAATAACCACCGTGTGGCGCTCCCATCGTTCCGATTTGAGTTCTGTTTTTTTGTTAAATTGGTACATCTGTTGTTGATATTCCCTTTAAATCTTAGTGTCATAACTTAACATTTGCAAAAGTTACGTAGCCAAGAGTACATCTATCTCTGTGTGTGTTGGCGATTTTTTACAATTGCAGAAATGGATTTAAATTTGCAACAACGAACTTGTATTAAATTTTGCGTAAAAAACGGATTTAGTGGCGCACGGACGTTGGAAATGTTGGAAAAGTGTTTCGGCAACGATTCTCTAAAAAAACGGTCGTTTACCAGTGGCACGAGCGGTTCAGAAGTGGTCGTGAGTCAATCGAAGATGATGAACGCAGTGGCAGACCATCGACATCGAAAGTTGGTGAAAAAATTGATAAAGTAAAAGAAATGTTGGTCAATAACCGCAAATTAACCATCAGAGAAATAGCGGAGGACTTGAACATTGCCTATGGATCCGCCCAAGACATTGTGGTTAATGATTTGGGTTTCCATCGTGTAGCAGCAAAGTTGGTGCCAAAAGACCTCAATTTCATGCAAAAAAGAGACCGTGTTGACGTCGCAAAAGACATGATTTGCGAGGCTGAATCCGATCCCACATTCATCAAAAGGATCATTACTGGAGACGAGACGTGGGTTTATGAGTACGACACGCAATCCAGACATCAGGCAAGTGAATGGCGTTCACCAAATGAGCCGAGACCAAAAAAACCACGTCGTTTTCAGTCAAAAAAGAAGGCAATGCTGACGGTTTTCATAGATTACAACGATGTAGTGCATCATGAATTTTTGCCAGAAGGCCAGACAGTAAACAAAGAGTATTATTTGGGCGTTATGAGACGTTTGCGTGAAGCAATTCGCCGAAAGAGACCAGAAATCGTCGCACAGTGCGTCGAGACCGTCGCACAGTGCTATCATTATTCGTAATTTTTTGACGAAAAATGCAACAAATACCATCCAACAGCCACCGAATTCACCTGATTTGGCTCCCTGTGACTTCTTTCTGTTCAATCGAGTTAAAAAACCATTACGGGGAACGCGTTTTAGCAGCCGAGAGGAAGCAATGGAAAAATCGCAGGAAGCACTGATGGACATACCGAAAACCGAATATAAAAAATGTTTCGAGGATTGGATCAAGCGCTGGCATAAGTGTGTTGCAGTCGATGGGGATTACTTTGAAGGGGACAATATAGATTTAGATGAATAAACTTGTATTTTTAATTTTCTGAATAAATTCCGGGAACTTTTTGATCAAGGTAGTATATCCCCAAAAATATTAAGACTAGTTATATTTCAGCCACCGAATGATTATTCCTTTGTGATGGCGCAGAAAAATTGCTATTGTGGCGATGTTATCCGATGTCAGAAGTCAATATATTAGCATATTGACCTTCCGCATTTTGAAAATTGTGCATCGATATTTCGCTTTAATTTGTTAAAGTCATTGTTCCATTGATTTTTACCGATTTTGGGAGTAATTTTGCCTAAGTGATTTCGTTCAATTGATTTTTGTTCATCTTTACAATCGTAAAACCCATTTGTTTTGGAATTGGGTAAATCCTGTTCTCTCTGTGCTTTGTTTTAGATGATGTACTTTATACTCGCTGGAAATGGGAAGCTCAGTTGGATCCGTCCGTTGATGAAATGTATGGATCCCTCGATGGATGTATGTCTTTGTTTATTCTTATGTTGGAATTACTGTTATCGGTGCTAGATTACGTTGAACATCAGTTTTAATTAGGTTGGATTTTATTACATTCGTGTGCGATATTCTTTATTACCTCTTCGGTGTAAGGAGTGCATGTACTTGGGTGAGATACTTCATATCTCTCAACATTATATGCGGTTTTTTTATTTTGTCGATCGCTTTTTGATCAGATAAAATAACTCCGCATCGGCGTTATGACATTGTCGGATTTTGAAACATCACGTGGTTTACGAGTTTTCCCAGGTTAATATGTGAACGCTTTCATTCCTTCAGCGATGAAACCCCTTCCGTGGAACCTCCTGAACCGTATACCCTCTGTCGCCGAACGAAAAGAACCGTGAGAAATTACCTCGTCGTGAATTTTTGTTTCGCAAGCGAATTTTTGGTTTCCCTGAATCGTAAATTTGTACGATGCTGGAGAAGCTTTGAATATTAAAGAGGCGGGAGCGTGGCAATGGGAGCGCATTCGAGACCTGTTTTGCATCTTGGTTATCGTTGGATGCTAGCATTTATTTTGCGGCGGGAGTTGCCGCTATCATTGTTTGCACTTAAGCGCACAGTTTGCCTGCTATTTTCGGGCGCCACGGGCAGATAGCCGTTAATTGGTTTGCATTTTTACGATGGCCGCCGCACCCCAGACGGGCATTCAAAACGCCGCGCCGGGTCATCGACTCCATCGCAGGCCTCGAGCGCATCGTGTGCTCACGTGCGAGCGTATTTACCAGTTGGTGCGTGGGGCGACAAATTCGGCGAAACACTTGGGGCGGCATTGTTCCGCTTTGCGTGTTCCCTCGGATGGCGTGAAATGTGCTCGCGGACGTCAACTCCCATTCTTTTATCTTCTTCACGCGTCGTAGGAGATTACCAGATCTCTTTTACTTCCGCAAAAATCCAGATTTTGTGTCATCAATTAGTCCCTATGTTTACTCGAAAAAAATGGTCTCCTTCGTATTTGCTTGCGTCGCTGTCAACGACTTAATTTGCATCTTAATGTGAAACTGTGGCGTACCGCTGTCAGAATGATTGCGAAAATACGTAGCAAACATGAATTGGCTCCAGGGCTTAAATGTTGGCTGGCACCGGCTAATATTACATCTTTAAGCAGCTCGTTTGTAAAGTTTTCTATGTACGCGTATGAAATCATTACGTTTTTAAGATTAGTGCTAATTAAGCCGATTGTAACTGTCTGTAACCGTCTTCAACACCTTCCATAATTTTTCTCATTTATCTGCCCTGGTATGTGTTTCTGTTGATCACGCGGGCACTGCGACGTGTGATGGTCGCTGGCAATCATCAAAATGCCAAAGGAGCATTTGTTTAGGTAATCGGAGTGAGACAAAATGTTCAACAGGGAGGAAGCATTATATCTTGATTACTATGCTACATGTCATTTTGGACCCCAGCGTATCGTATATATTGAATTGGCTTCAACTACACCTTTATGAGTGTGGTGAAAAAATGAACAGTAGTTTTTTTTTTAATTTTCCTAGGGTGTCAAGTTTTTGGTTTTGAATTTTTTTCTTTGAAGTTTTTTTTTAATTTCATTTGAATTCCAAAGAGAAACTTGGTGCTAAAAATGATATACGGTGGGATTTAAAATATCCCCGAAGAATCCCAACTGAGCCTTCAACAGAAATTTGGAAGCTGGATTCCGTTACTTCGTTCTTTCTTAAGTTATTCTGGGGCAGTCGAACGAATAAAAATTTTATTTCTGAAATTTACACGAAAATTTATTTTGCATATTTTTCATATTAATTACTTAAATTGGCATCCCATCTATGAAAGCACAATATTTTATCGGGGGTCAAAGTATTTTCTACGTCCGAAATTGCGTGTAACAAACCAATTGCCTATGGTGAGCGATGCTAGCTTTGCGTAGCGAGAGCCGGTGTGTCAGTGGCCTTAGCGGAGGGATGCGAAATGGTGTGGGAAAGGACGCCGCTGAAAATTCACGCAAAGGTGGAGACCACGGAAGGTGACTAGCGAAATTCGTGAGAACTGTCAAAAGGATATTCAACTCGGTGACTCACGGACCTCATTCACACTCCCGGAAATGAATAGAGATGTGTCATATATCAAGTTCGAATGAATCGTATTCTTGTGTAACAAAGTGCGTACTAAGGTGGAACTCAAGTTATTGGACAAAATTGGCACAGCACGCTTTTCCCGCGGAATTTTTAATCCCTCCTCACCAGTACATACATGTGTATAAAAGCACTCATAGCTACGCCGCATTAAAACCAATTAACCCGTGACCGACGCAGTAATTGGTGTGGCAGTTGATTTTCTCTTGCCGTCGTCGCTGGCATTTGACCAGTACAGTAGGTAGGTGAGAAAACAAGTTAAGTGTGGGTTCTCAACTATTGTTGTGTCATAAACTTATAAATGCTGAGGGAAATGAAAAAGAGTCGTCATATTGTTGCAGACATGCCAACTCTCCCGATTTAAGCGGGAGACTCCCGATTTTTCCTTCTTACGTTCTTGATGAACTGTTCAAATTGTGTACTTAGCTTAACATGTTAATAAAGTGTGACATTCATTAAAAATTGGCAAAGTGTCATAAAGGGATTAAGGTGCCATGCAAATATTGTGGTAATTAAAAGTGATTACTTCGTGATACACTTCTAAAAATCTCCCGATTTTTCATTTTTGAAATTGGCATGTCCTCCCGATTTTTCATTTTTGAAAGTTGGCATGTCTGTTGTTGCTACGCACCCTGTGTTGTGTGTTACTTTAGCACGTCCGGATACCTTAATCCCCTCTTTCCAATCTAGATGCAATTTTATGAGCCTCTCTCATCTGTCTCTTAGCCGTCTCTTCTAGGTGGCCCCTAAGACTTTCTCTTGATCCCGCTGTCATGGATTCGTACAAAAAATCCCATTTTTCCGGACATATCGATGCATTTTCGTTTGCCTTTGCCCTCCGCCCGACTAATTGGAATGAATCAATTGACTCTTGTCACATTCATCTTCACGCAATCAATAATCACGTGCCCCTCCCCCCAGCCCCCGATGTCTCGCAATCCATCTCCCCTCCGGGTGGTCACCAGAAGCGGAGTGCCGGTGGGTGCGCGGTGCACACCCGCGCCCTGACCTTTCGCCGTCCGAGGGTCGCCAACCCACCTCCTCCCCGTCTCTAGACCCCTACGCACGATGATGATCCTCTTAACCACGACCGGAATTGTAGAGCTTCTTCAGGAATGTCCAAGACCGGTTTTTATTATTTCCCTGAAAAAGCGGAAGGGTT
Source organism: Hetaerina titia (assembly GCA_037158775.1). Taxonomy (NCBI): domain Eukaryota; kingdom Metazoa; phylum Arthropoda; class Insecta; order Odonata; family Calopterygidae; genus Hetaerina; species Hetaerina titia. The sequence continues at coordinate 27,103,753 of CM073768.1, forward strand.
TACCAAAAAGAAACGAAATGTGCGATCCGCCTTTCCCTGTTTGAAAATGATTTTTGTGGGATCTCGCCTGCGAAATAGAAATAGGCTTTGCTAAATTGGAAGCTCTCTTTGGCAGTTGTAATTATTGATGAGGTTTTTATTTATCTGAACTTTCGGTACCATATAGAAGGAGAGGCTTTATATTTTTCCTTATAGTTTTCGTAGAATCGTCTTTCTATCCTGGATAGCATCGGACAATAATTCGCTTATCGAAAGGTACCCATCAAAGACCCCATTAATATTGGGGCAAAAACCCAAGGAACACTGATCCAATTGTTGAACTGTAGCAAGAGAAAGGGTGCTTGTTTCGGGTGATGGACAGCACACAAAGCGCCACACATTAGTTGCATAATACTCCGCTCGAGGGTACGACGCCTCAATAATCAACCTATTGCAAAGCTGTAAATAATATTATTTTATACACTGAATTACTACTTACGAGGAAGTAATCCAAGCGCTGCATTTGATCAGAAGTTCGGACAGTAATGAAAAAAATAAGAATATCCGAAATATACATGTACACATTCGAGGTTTTTTCCCCTCGTGCAATTTACATAAGAAAGAGGAACATTCACACAGTAATTCCTATCTCCACTCATATAAATTCCTCCTCCCTTTATCATGGTTGGCCTCCTGCCCCTAGACCTTAGGATGCCTTGCGGGGCATTGCGTGGATTGGTATTTGAATGGAAGGCCTCGAGTCGAGTTTTACCCCGATCTCCCCAGCAGTGTATAGACGTAATTAATCTACTCGAATGCTAGCTTATATAGATGAGCTTGCCCGAAACTTAAGCCTTTGTGAAGCTAAGTCCTGCCAAGGCGTGTAAAATTCACATGCTCGGAGCGGAGGAGGAAGGGCTCTTTCCCCGTGATGCCATTCGGCTTTCCCCGGAATTTAAAATTGGTGTTGTCCTAAGTGGCACCACCCGAAATTCGAAGCCGGGACCCTATAAGCTACTTCGTCGCCCTCTTGTTAGATTATGTCCCGGCTTTCCTTCTGAATTAGTTTTCCCTGCGTTGGTCCCTAAGTCGTGACCACACTATCTTTAATCCCTTCTGTGGGAAGGACTTGCAGGCCCAGGCGCCCAGTACCCATCCCAGTTCCGGGAAGGTTCCCACCCACCCTCTGCGAGCAGCAGCGTCGCCTGACGAGGCGCAATGCTCGTCAAAGGATTGTGTTGTTTATTGGCCACTTGTCTATTTAGTCAAGACCACGGCCTTCAGACCACAGCCATGAATCCGGAGTCGATTTGAGCCAGCGGTGCACCAACCGCATATTTTTATGCAGCCTGAAACCGCTGCTGTACGTTCTTTTTATTCATAAAAAAATTTGGAATATCACATTTTCATTTTCGTTATTTATGGCACCTATTAATGATCACGTGGTAAAGTAATTCAAATGGACGAAGCAATTTTATATTTACCAGCAATCTCGATAGTCATAGGCTGTGCGTCACTGGCTAAACGTCCTCGTAATATCACGAATGCAGTGGGGAACCATCTAGGTAACTCACTTGTTCTAGCCGACGGAGTTTTATTATCTAAAATATCTAGAATCATCATCGCTGATCTTCAATCCTATAATTAATATGACGCATGCATCCAATCAACACATTTATCGGCGGCCCTTTTCATTTCTATGCACTTCTTCGCCTTGATGTATTTCGTTATTCGTTTCATCCGTCTCATCCAGGGGCGCCGTCCTCTTCATACGTCTCGTAATATCGAGAATAATGTTTTATCCAGCTTTCTCCCACAATGCGAGCGCACAGTCACCCCAATAGCCAGAGGATGCATAATTTAATGGGCGATGAGGCAAAGTTTATTTTATTAATCTGGCAATTCAAACTGTTTACTTGTTTGGTCGACAGAATGTTCGTTCTCGGGCACGGGCAATTGCCTCTCACCCGCCATCCCGCGCTCCTGTTCACAACCCCGTTGGCGAAAGGGGCGCGGGAAGGGGGTTGTCTGGGATTGGCAAATGTGGAGGAGAGGGGCGGCGGACGGGTTGGTCGGATTGTCACGAGGGATTGGGGGGGGGCGTGGGAGGGAAGGCGGGTGACATTCGAGGGCTTTGATCGGATCGTGGTCACCCGCCGGCGAGCGTGCAGCCCACCCTCCCCCACCCCACCCACACCCCACGCCCACCCACAATCCCCGCGCCGCTCCCCCAACCGTGAATCCGCGCGCCCCCTTTGAAAGGCTGCACTGCGTGACCTGTTGCGTTTGGCGGTCCCCGTGCCTTTTTCTTTCTTCCGCACCCTTTTTATCGCGCACGCCTCCTCCCTGTCCTCCTATTTCATTCGCCCTCCGCCACCTTCCACCGTGGGCGGCCATGCACTGTGCACTTTGCGGCGGAGATAATATCGCGCGTGAAAATGTACGACTGCCGTGGGCAGACGTGGAAAGTTGCACTACACGTGTTGACGATTCGGATCCTTTCATTTTCTTCCTGGCCCCTCCTGTCAAAAAAGATCTAAAACCCTTCTGCGTAATCCTTTTCATCAAAGTTCAGACATTACGGAGTCTCTACGATTTGCACACAGTACTTTCATTGTGTACTTGTTAATTGTTTTATGCATTCGTCCATTTCAAAAGTTGTTTGCCTGGAGATGAGTTTACCGTTTAGATAATTTTTTTATCTTCATCAAATTATCGTGATTTAAATGTGTATCCCCCATAATTTTATAGTTTTATGGAAGAAATAAATTGCGTCACTACCGAAAAAAAGGAAAACTATGAAGAAGCGTGGCATTGGCATTGCTCCGAGAGTTCATTTATGTTATTTACAGGTTACCTGTATCGTAACTCGCAAGTTCAAACCATTCCATTAATACTTGAAAAATAATTACGCAATTTATTTACGAATAATTAGAGTCCAATAGGTAAATTCGATTGCCACACACCCATCTAATGAAATTGCTCACACTTCCGATGTAAACCATTTTTCTTAAAACAAAATTATTTGATTTACAGCCATTCGCATGATTAGTCGATCGAATGGCATCGCACTAATGTATCATGGTTAGATTTTTCGTGATTTTATTTGTTATACATTTATCCTTCCAGAACCGATTATTTCACTTCTTTAGGAGACCTTTTTTTTGGTGATATATTTTGGCATGCTTTAAACTATTTACTATAAATGTTAGGGTCAAACTTTAACACACGGTTACATTAAGTATGATAAATGTGTTGAAAAATAACATTATCAAATAAAAACCTGGGTCAATTGAAATAATTGGAAATCCGGAGCTATTTTAAGTAAATTATTATTGAATACACTGTGGGCGTGACGATCCAAAACCTTTTATTCCGTCAATAGTGAAGACTATATTGGCTTAGTAATCTACATAAAGCGGCTTGACCTCTTTGCCAGTGTCTTACAATTTTGCATTAATGGATGCTCCTCCACTAATGATAGCGTTGGAGTCGCCTGGATGTCTCAATGTTCTGCCAACCGAGCTGCCGACTTTTCCACTTAAACATAAACCGCTCTCGACGAATTTTATATCAGCCAATAGTGACATTTGTTTGCATGGTACCCTTGCAAGCCACCACTAGGGTTTGCGGCAGGGGGTAATTGCACACCTGACAACTTTTGACACCAAATACTTCTCCTCACTAGCGCAGTTGGATAATGTTGTTCTGATGCTTTATCGTTTGTGAGAGAAGTGGCATTTAAATGTTTGGTTACAACGTTCGTCTGTTGATAGTAGGAATCCGAGTGTTGTTTCTGGATATTCCAAGCTAAAAGGGCAATGAATTGTATTCTGGGCCCAGAATATCATAAGAGGCACGGTTTAAGGAGTCCGATTTTTGGTTAATTCCCAGGCATAGAGTTTGGTGAGAGAAGCTCAGCCATCCCAATTGAAACTGACCACAGTAATTAAAACTTTGTGGTAGGTCTCATTGAGTCCTCTCCGCCCAACTTATTTTCTCTATCTAAATGTCTATTTCTAAATTAACGTGGTGAATTAAATGTGAAGCCTTTCTAGTAACGGACTAATTAGGAGAATTTGAGAGTGACTTTTCCACAGTGGTAACTGACCCTCGTTTACACTTTCGGCCCTGGGAGTTTGCTTTGTCGAATTAGAAATGCGAGGGGGAAACAAATAGAACTAGCCGCCATATTGAGAATATTGTGATCAGTGCTCCTCTCCCTCAAGTTCATATCGTCTCTCATTCAGTATAATATGACTGAAATGTGAAGTGTTTATTCCAGTGACAGACCAATTAAGTGTGTTTGAGGTGAAATTTCCACCGGGGTAAATTGCCCTCGGCCAATTTTTCATCCGTTGGGGAGTTTGATCCTAAAAAGTGAGGGGAGGACGGAAAATGCTCAAGTCACGCCGCCCCGTGTAATGAGGGTGTGGGGGGAGGGGGATGATGCAGGATTTGCCGCGGTGGCGGAGTGGCTAGCCGACCCCCCCCCCCTTCCCGGCTCTACGCCGTCTCTCGCCCCCTGCGTGCCCGCATGCGTTTTTGATTATCCCGCGTGCGTGAGGCCCGTCAGGGTGAGGTGCACCTCTAAGTCGGCGGCTCGCGGGAGCCAATGAATTTGTCTGCGGTGCCGCGGTGATAATGCCCTTGCTGCAGCCGATACTCGCCCCCTCCAATCTCTCCCCAGGGATTCTCCGGATAGTTGCGATTCTGTCGGAATTGATCCGTGGATATCGGCCGGACGTGTGTTTTAGAACATGCTGCCGGAATATGGGATCCTCATGAAGTTGGATTGATTGTCGAATTGAATCGCTTTCTGCGTAAAGGAGCTAGATTTGTGAAAGTTTTTATGACAAACTGAGCACCGTATTAAAATTATTAGAGGATCTGGGTTGGCTTTTAGTCACGGAGCGAAAGCTAAATTACAGATTAAATCTATTGCGAAAATTGGAAGGGTGTCTCTTTAGCAAAGGTGTTGAAAATGTGTTATTAGGCCCATCGTGTTACGGTGGGATAGATCGTCACAATAAAATTCGAGAGATTTAGTGAAGAACAGATAAATTTGGGATGTATTTTTTTACACGAACGATAAGGGATCAGAATAAAATAAAATTTGTCCGACCGCGCTAGGAGGGAAAGGTGTTTTGGGTCAAGGGTAGTCTGTTGCGTAATCACTCCGGCTCACACACCCTAGTGGTGGCTCGCAGTTTACTAAATAAAACTAAAGCTATATTCAATGCAAGTGGATATCCTTGTTGTGCCTACAAAATTTGGTTCTATAAATTCAAGTGCCAAATTGTCTTTATCGCAACTATCTAGACCTTTGGTTCCCAAATTACCCCGGTCCGATGTAACAGCCCTCCAAAAGGAGATGGATGCGCCACGTTTAATAAATGCTTATTTGCCTGAAATGTCGGGTTTGTGTTGATATAATTGAATTCCTAATGCTTTCAAGTTGGTAAGTAGTTATCATTTTTCTTGTGGCGATGTATGTATTTGTTTTGATGTATATATGATCCCTGTTGCCTTCATTAGCGTTTACCAGCTGATCAGATCACACTCCACCTTTAGTAGGTTACGTAGCAAAATAAGGGATGGCTTTGACAAAGACAGAGCCGCACCGCGTGATATGCTAGAGCACAACTGTCGACGAGAATTTCGACGCCTATTTGGTATTCATTGCAGTAGATCAGAGACACTTTCCTCGAAGAAGTGGGGAGTATTTTTCCATCAACGATCTATCTTGAAACTTTGTCGGATAATATTGTCATTCTTGTGACAATATATAGTATATCCATTTAAGTTGCTGTGTTTTCTTCACCCCCATGATACCGTGCAAACACACCTCGAATCTATAACGAGAGGATTCATCACAAAGCATACTTAACCCATATTAAAAGCACATTAATATCTATATAATAGATAAATTGTGTCTATAATATTAATTTAAATTAGTTAGAAATACAATTAGCCTTCCATTCACTAAGTTTAATTTGAACTCTTTCGAGGGATAGACCTTTAAGAGCGTTTGAAATCCAGTATACCTTCTGCACAAGAATGATGACCAACTAGGTTACCTAGTCTTCTCTGTAGAGAATTGGCAGTAACGGTCAAGCCCTCCGAAATCATTCTAATTTTCTGTTTCGCCCATCCGCCTATTCGTTATCCTAAGAGAATTTAAATATACAAGGAACGTAGCTACGGTCGTGCATCAATGTAAATAAAAAATACCGGGACCGTAAACTTGATCACTTGTCAAGTTCACTGTCCCGGCATTTTTTTGTTTACATCCTCAGAGAAGTCTTTGAGTAAGCCTGAAACTTAACAAATTTTATGCGTGTACATTTTCGAGATCTGCAACTATCTGGAATACGTAGGCAAGGGTATATCATTTGGGTATAGATTACTGGGAAAACTATGGGAACAATCGCTGAAAAAACTGCTGGGTCCGTTGCTTTTTTCTTCTTTTACATAATTAATTAACCGTGCAAAAGTTTTGTTGTATCAATTTAACAAAGTGAGGCCGAGTTTGTAATTTTAACACTAGATTTTCGAGTTCATCTCGCTGTCTCTTACTAGGTAAACGAAAAAGACTTGCTTTTATTACTCTGGGCCAGTGGTCCAGTAATTGTTAAATAAAGGGGCTTCATAGTGTTTGGTATTAACTATTTTGTATAAAACATAAATTGGCAGTTTTGAGCTTCTGAGATTTTGTGATTTCCTTTGAATATATCATTTTTTGCATATTCTTTCCTTTTTTCTAGAAGTTGATGAGGCATTTCCATGTGAAATCATCTGTTGAACCGGACAAGTGAACTTATTTCCTGTACCCTAGAAGCATAATATTTTGGGTAGGGTTAGTGATTATACATGAATAAAAGTTGTGCTTCCTGCTAAAAGTTGGAGACTCGATATACACTGTTCTAGTATGGGGTATGTAAATTTCAAAGGGATGCTGAGACTAGAATGATTAACAGTGTACCGTAGTTCTACATCGAATACCAACCACGGTCAACAACCCGAAGATAGGATTTGATAGGGCTCACCTCGTACAATTACACAATGAACTAAGTCCAACGGTTTGTGAAATTCACTCATTAGGGAAGTGGGGCTCCTTTCCCTGTACCGGATATGATTTCCCAGGAAGATGTGGTAGCCGAAAAATCACACTGCTAGGGTCAAGATAAGAATGCCCAGAAGCGTCGACCGGAATCTAACCTCGGCTCTCCGTTCTTTTGCCCGTCTACCCACTGGACTACCACGCCAAATACCGAAGGAGAATAGCAATTAATTGCAAGAATGCAATCTTAAAAAAGAAAAGGAAATTATTAATTCTTTTTCGAAGCAAGTTTTAAATATTTTTCACCGATTATACTTCTTAATTTGAGCAAGCCATCCTCTTGAGTCACCCATAATGTAGCTGAGTATGTGGAACATGCTTATAGGTTACGTGTTTAAGATAATAATACTTGAAAGCGATGCATTCACGGTACTTTCAAGTTGAATTTTAACGAAAGGTATGGAGGAACATGTCTGTTTGGGAAACTTGAAAAAGTCAAAGAAAACGAGAAAACATGAATGTTGAACTCGGAAAGGAATGGTAACCCTGGTTTAAGAATCCGCCTCCCGCTCTTTGAGCCCACTCGGCGGACTCGAAGGGCATCTCCGAGGCGGCGACGGGCGATGGGGGATGTCGAGGGTTGTTTGTGTGTGTGGTGGGGAAGTGGGGGCGGGGGGGTGGGCGCTCGACCCCTTGCGGATCCGCCCCTGCAGCAGTGGACAGATGTCACGGACGCGCGTGGCGAATGCAGATTTGCATCCCACAGCGCACGCCGCACGTCGAGTGAGGGTCGAGAAGGGGGTGATGCCAAAAACGGAGCCTGGTGCTTGTGTTTGCCCGCGGGACATTCGGTCGATGAGCCGCGGAGGGGGGACGAGTGGGGCGGAGTCGTCGTATCTGGAGAAGGGAGGCGTGGGATGGCGGCGGGAGGAAGGAAGGGTATCTTAGCAGAGAGGGAGGAAGGCAATCTCACGCCCACGTATGTTCTCCGTCCGTCTAGCCGTCCGAACAATGCGGGGGCGTGGCAAACGTGGTCGCTTCCGCCGAGGCTGTCGGGACGACGACGCGTGGTGAGGCGCGCGCGAAACCTCGGACTCGTGCGTGCCTATGTTGGTGGCTTTTTGAATGCGGCCCCCGCGAGAGAGCAGGCCTTCTTACTCTTGCCTAGCCGTCCTCCTCTTGCCTTCCCTCCTTCCTCCTCCTCGCTTAGTTCTTCGTCGATGCGTGGATTTGAGCGGCTGCCAACCGCGTGGCCAAACGGGTTTTGGTTTTCATTGGGAATCAGATGTGCTTCTCAATAGCTTTGTGGGACGAAAAAAGACTTGTCGGCTATCGAACTCGGGGCGTCACCGAGGCAACTGTCGCCCCTCGCCGCAGGTACCCCCTTCTCCGCCTCTCCCTCCCTCTAGCCATTCTGGACGTGTTCGTTCCTCATGCAAATGGGCGTGATGGCATGTTTGTGGCGTTGTTGCTCGCTGTTGTTTTCTTGCGCCTTCCCTCAAGTTGTCCATTTTTTTTTCTTTTCTGCTACATGGAAGGATAGCGATTTTTCATGACTTGTCCTTTCCTTGTGTTGCACCTGTCATGCTCAATTTCCATTTGCATGTCCTTGTTTCGTCTTCAAGTAACATTTTTTAAATTATTTTTTTATGATCCTCTGTAAGAAGCCGTAAAAAAACACCACATTGATAGATGAGGAATGGAGGTGTTTGTGACTTTCATGCGTCTTCACTTGTCATGCTCGCTATAAAGAGCTATTTTGTTATGAATAACGAACGCTATGGGGCGTGGCAGTACATTGTTTAGAGTGATGAGCAACTACAGGACTTGGGTTCGATTCTGGATTACGCCAATGGATACACTAAGCCGTGCGATTCTTCCTGATACCAGATATTCCTGGGAAACCACAGGCGGAATCGGGAACTTAGGGCATCTTAGATTCACAAGGGAAGAGCCTGATATTCGCACGAAAGATCTTCTCCGAGCCGGAATGTAGGTAATTTTTCACCCTGAAATCTGAAATTCAGTGCATCGGCGTTTAAGGAGCAGTTTTCCTCTTGTGTACCGTTTTTATTACTATACCTGACTAATTTTACTCTCTTAACGAAAATCACAATGCTTCTTATCTATCCGGAGTGTATAACGTAATGATTATATAACGAGAATATGGCAGAAATAAGGATTCATTTCCCGTCGATTTGATTACCGTTATTTCATTAACGGCCGAGAGCGTAATTTTCGTCCGAGTGGGCCACCGTTGCGGAATCCACCCGCGGCCCACGGCGGCGAAATGAACACTTCCTCGGAATCGGCCGTGGACCACCGCCGCACCCGAGTGGAGAAAGAGGAGGGGCGGCGAAAGACGTGGGCGATGCTTATTAATTGGGTTCAAGTTCAAAATGGGCCGTACGTGCAAATAAAAGGGAGACGGCACCGGCTTTGATCGTGGGGGAGGGCCAGTGGGGTGGTACGGGGATCTTCGTCCACGTCGAAACATCCGTCCATCCTCCGGAGGAGGGAGTGTCCTATGTGCTCTGGGGGCCCCTGCATCTCGGAGTGGGAGCACGTATGGGTCACCGTTCATTGCACCCGTCCGCCGCCCCCACCCCTCCCTCCTCACACCCTCCCCCCTCCTGCACACGCGAACTGCGTGCCTATGCCCCCTCGCGCCCCCCCATCACCGCAATTAGTCATTCGAGTGGCGAAGGCTGTCCTTTCTATCTCGCCACCGCTTAGATCCCTCCCTTCTGTCTGGCACCCACTCTCCTAATCGTCACCTGCCGTAAGGGTTGGTGCGTGGGCGGGAGGCATCACTCCGCCCTCCCCTTCGTCCGCGGTCCCGTCTGCGTAAGGAGTCTATTCGTGAGAAGTGGGGATGCCGGCGATGCTTCGGTCGGTGAAGGCGCGTCTGATGAGTTGATAGCGCTGGTCGGTCAGCCGATACATGGGGTAAGTGTAATAGTTAATGTCAGTGCGTCACTCGCGAGATCGTTTACAAAAGTACGTATTTCGTGACTCGAGGAATGAGTGATAACCGTCAATTATTTCATGATGAATGGGCTTTCTGTTTTCAATGAGAAATATGTTATTTTAAAGGATAAAGGTGCCGGTTCGTGATATTACCAGTTATAGGCATTTTCGAACAATCATAATTTCTGTTAATTTCCTATTAGGAAATGTATGGACGGATTTTTATGTTAGATATTGGTTTAATATAGATAAGGAAGACGGCGAATGATTGTGATAAACTGTCTCCATTAGTTGGCTGATAATGAAAAATACTATCCTTTTATGTTTCTTCTAGTGAAAGTTCGGAAGTTCTTCCCACGTAGTTTTCTAATAGTATTCAGAGGCCAGTTTAAAATTTGTATTTGAAGTTGTCTGTTGCAAGTTCCTGCAGTCATCTGTTGTGTTAGGGGCGAGTAAGAAAAACGTCTCCTCTGTAACTTTTTTAGATGCCTTCCCTGCAGAAAACGCAAGCCAACAATGACAGTTTCTTTTTCAATCCCGCTTATAATAAAGGCAAATTGGGTGCTCATCGAAATCGGCGGGCTCGATTCATCTCCTAGATAATACTTTTTCCAATCCACCCTTTATATTTTGGTTAATTTTCTTGAATTTCAAACTTGTTCTTGCCCTGCCGCGGGACCCCGACCTCTAAAGTGCTGAGGCGCCCTTTCATTTTACTCAAATGTGACCTCTGCGGAAAGAGCTGATGGGTCAGTATAGGGCGTGAAATAAATGAGTAGTTATTTATATTCCTTATTTGTAAACTGTCGCGTAAAAGTGAATCTTTTTCATCTCTCGACACTTTCGAGGTGGTTAGCTCGCATTTTGTGCCGTCTCGAGAAGCGCTTCGAATTCCAAACCTATACCGGTGGTGGAATACCATCTTTTCCAGTCTCACCACGCTCCTGTGTGCGGCGGACCAAGGAGTTATACTCGTAGAATTATATTAATCAAGAGTGTACGCATATACTCGAGTATACTGCGTTTATGACACCCGCAAATTTCAGAAAACTGTCATTGGTCATATTTTTAAGTGCTATGAATGATGAATCGTAGATGGAAATTTTAATTTCTTTATGTTATTTTTTTGCTCGCGATGATCGGAAAAGGTGCCATAACCGCCCCATCGGAAAAGATGGGAGATAAAACGAACGAGGCTCGAGGTGACATTAAGATGACATCACAGATAGCCATCTCCCATTCCCCCGCCCGCTCCTCCCGCACCCCGTACTGCCACCGTGGGTGAAGGGATTCAAAGCAGTGCTTTGCGGACCGGGGCGTGGGCATGATAATCGCATCCTCCTGCTTCCGTGCGTCTTAGAGTGGACTCTTGGGAGGAGTGGGAGGGCGGAGGAGTGTTCGGAGTCCCCGGCGAGGGGCGTCGAGGGGATGTGGTGGTGGGCGAGGGGAAGGGTTTCTGCATGAGGCGGGTTGGGGGGAGGGAGGGATGGGGTGAAGGCGCTGCTGAGGGGGGACAGAGATAGAGAGAGAGAGAGAGGACTGCAGACGGGGTGATGGCGGCGTTGTTGGGCGGAAGGTCTTCGTGTGTGTGTGCCTGTGTGTTTGGGGAAGTGTGTGTGTGTGTGTGTGCATTCGTGTGTACATACAAGGCGGGACGGGAGAGACGAGAAGGCGACGTGTCGGAGGGGGAGGGTGGAGGCGAGCCGGAGAGGTCGGGGTCCCGCCCGAGGTGTCTTTAACCTTAACCGAGTCTTTTTCATCCCGTCCTCTCTCTCTCTCGCTCGCTCGACTCTCCCCCCTTGCCCCCTTCCTCAACCGCCTCGCTCCGCGCCGCCTTCTCCGTGGCTCCCTTAATCTCACGCCTCCCTCTTGTATCGTTTTAAGGTTAGGGTTTCTCGGAGAAATAATTTCTGTGGTGACAATCGTGGCCACGGAAGGTAACTGGTGGCCGTGCGTATTTTTTCACAAAGAAGTGTTCGATATCTATTTAAAGCAACGTTATCAGTATGATAAACGAACAGCGACGTGGGCAAAGGCAGCAAGTAAGTATTAAGTCTTAGAAACGATTTTGGGTGGTCATTCTTCGCAGTTCCCCCGGTGGGTATGAACCAGGCGAACGTCTCTACATACATTCACGACCAGTAAAATATAGGCGAAGATATGCGAGAGCAAAATATTTTGGTCGCCCTGCCAATACGGCTGAAGCCGTAGTACGGAAGGTATATTGACATCCTAAGTCATAAAAACTCCTTTTCGTTCTTCTACTTTGTCTTTAAAATTGATTTGTGGCATAGGAATAAAAATGTTTGGGCTTAAGTCATACTTTGTTATGTAGAACTGTGCAATAGGTGGGGGGGAGTCTCCCTCTCTCAATTCCATTATTAGATGAAAGCACATAGATAAAATTAAAATAAAGATGATAAAAATAGTCGTTGCTACTCTTTTATGATAAGTCTGACTCCCACCCACCACCCGCCTGAGAGAAAATGGTACGCCTGGAATAAGAGTAGTAAGGAAAAGGAACGTAACGATAAATGAGGAAGCTTCATTGATCCCATTTCGTCATTGGAATTTCAACTTGTCGGCACCCATCATGCATGAGAACAAGCCTTACTGTCTGTCCTGCCTGACTGTCATTGCTATCACGATTCTTCATCCAGCATCCTTTCTGGTGCAGGCTGATTCAGATAGAGATTTTCATAAGACGCCTGTCCAACCTGCTTACTACCCATATCTTAAACTAAATCTTCATGTAACCAGTTACTGAGTCTTCCTTATTTTTTACGTGTGGAATTAAGCTCTGGCCCTATAGTCTTGGCATCCTATTGCCGTATACCTTATTTGAGTAGGCATTAAAATTTATCCAACCCTGTCTTTTAGCAGAACTCATCGGCGATTCTGTCCAGAAAACATCAATTTTTAGCCAAACTCTTAAACAATTCTAAGGAAGTATTATCCAGTACATATGTCTTGTTCTCTTCATTTTCTGTGGTGTAGTCTTTAGTTGTTCTTCTGCACTGTCCCCGAACACAAGTTATCCTTCTCTTTGTCACTTTCTGTCAGATTTTCACTGAAATGGCCATATATCATTAACATAGACGTAGTTTTCCCATTTACTGCTTCCACTGTCCTGAATTCGCTTTCATTCCAGCTGCGGCTCATCCTGCCTCTTTTGCTACCCTTAATACTGTAAATCCTTCTTTATTTCATACCCTTACCGTAGGGATGTTATAAGGCGTATAGCTATTGTTTCCTGAATTTGGAGCATACTGCTAAATAATCCTCTGTGCCTTTGGATATCGTGATATATAAAACCATATAATGCAATCTTTGAGATTCTCTGTGTTGGAAATTGCATTCGCCCCAATACCGTTAGTGCAATCTCGGATCTTCTTCATAGACTACATATAAATCCTGGGAATGATGTGTAGCAACCCTCCCCAGTAATTTAGTTCCTTTCCGATTTCTTTATTCCTTCATTCCTTTGCTTGCCTTAATAATTGCTGTTGATGGAGAGAAATGATAATGAAAAGAGAAACTTTATAATTCCACATAGATTTATTAGACGGACGACCTAGGTTTCGACGTGGCACGTCATCATCAGGTGATGACGTGCCACGTCGAAACCTAGGTCGTCCGTCTAATAAATCTATGTGGAATTATAAAGTTTCTCTTTTCATTATGTTAAGTCGATTCCATGAAGTCACGCCCGAGACAATGAATTATATCAAGTGCGCCAGTAACGCAGTGAAGGAAATATTGTATAGAGAGAAATGATATTAACAATTGTGATTTCCACTATAGTAT
>CM073768.1:27117671-27207805 GCA_037158775.1 Hetaerina titia
AAAGTACAAAACATTCACTGCGCCTATGTTAGCTCTCCTGTATTTCGGTTTCGACCCGTTGAGATGTGTTTGAAAACGGATCGCGCGGCAGACGTTCGTTATAATTGAAAGCTTAGAATATAAACCCTCCCCGCCAATTAACATTATGCAATTCTCCATAAAAGCAACACACGAGGGGAGTGGGATTCCACTTTTTATCCTTTCCTTTCCGTCTCGTGCCTGCGAATGTATTTTCCTTTGTGCTGCGTGCTCCTCGCCCCCCCCCCCCCACTCTCCACTCTCTTGAAGAAGAATGACTGTGGAAGGGGGAGGTGGCCGACGGCGATGTGAGTTGGTTGGGGGGGGGTTGGCAGTCGGGTTGGGAGTCGGAGGGGTGAGGGGTCGGGAGAAGGGGGGAGGAGTATGTGCACGATACGTTTGCGCGCCGTGCGTGGGTGTGGTTGGCACTGGTGCTGGCGGGCGGCGGTGGATGGATCCATCGCTTTCATCCGAATCTCCCTTTCTCTTGGCTCCCTTCCTTGGAATCCGCCGCTCTCCCCTTCCCACGGGGGCGGGGAAGGCAGTTGGTTGTTCTCGGTGACGCCGGAGGTTAAAAGCCGGCCCTCTTTCCATTTCCCTCGCTCCCGCACCCCATCCGTCTAGCTCCCCCATGTCCTTCTTTCCAGTCCCCTTCCCTTCGCCCCCACGCCTCCTCACTCGCCCCCTCTGCAAATATTCCGTTTCCCTTCCATAATATTTGACTCCGTAGCTATGTCTCCCCCCTTGCCTTCTCGTCCTCCCTCGACGATAAAGGGGTCGGTCCCCTATCCCCCTTTCCATCCTGCCATTCCTCTTTCCCTCCCCTCCTGCTCCCCCCCCCGACCCATTCGGTAAGAGTTAAACGCGCCCAGTTCGATCCTCTCGGGGAAGGGGATAGATGATCTACAGTAGAAAAATTAATTAGACACACGAGGCCGGGACGCGTGACAATTCACTTCCCGGTAGGGTGATGATCTAGCAAATTCGGTATCCCCCATTTCCCGAAGCTTATTCCAAAAGAGACTTAATGAATTCCGATGTCGTCGTGAATGCGGACCACACCAGTTACGTTGTTCATTACAATTTTGTTTGGAAACTTTCCACTTCGAATGTCTGTTTAATTTGTGGTCCAGATTTTATCTTTCGACGACATTTTTTGGACAGATTTTTGTGTCGGTGGAAAATATATTTTGTACGAAGCAATTTGATTATTTGACTCGTTTGGCAAGGATTCATGCGGCGGGCTTTTAATTGCGCCAATGAAAAAGTAGCGAGTAGCTATAAAGCCCATAGAAAGAGATAATATAGAAACCAAAATTAATTTCATGAGTCTCTGGGTGGGCGTGGTCATTCGGGCATTTAGGGGTCTCCGTGCTATCCGTGCATCTTGAGCTGGATGACGTGGTGGTGAGGGTGAATGTGAGTGAGTGAGATCCGTTAGGAAAAAGTAGATGTTTTTTCTATCGAATGAAGTAAATCGTACGTCGCAGCAACTATTGGAACTTTTGAGCACTGATTCAGAAATAGTAAAATTCCTTTGGAAGTATTTCATTCCGCTGTCATGATTTCTCTCTCATTATGCAATATTTTCATCACGTATTTTATTGTGTAACAATCCATGTCGTAGAAATATAAAAATTCAAATGAGGATTTTACTAAACTCATGCAAGTTCCGTAAACTTTGTGAAGTTTGAAAAATGTTTCTTTTGACCTTAATCCGCCATTGTAACCTAAGAGACCGTGTTGTGGAAAATGTAGGAGTGGATGAAGCGTCTCTAGGAGTGGAAGAATCTCTAGAATTCTCCGAAAAAGTAAAAATGTATTATCCACTTACAGCTTCGAAAGGGGTTCCTTGTCTTTAGCTCTTAGATTTAATTGAATTGCGGAGCTCACATGTGAAATATTTTCACCTTGAAATTCCTCTAGACTGAGATCTTGTTTTTACGTTCCGTCGTTAAGACAGGCTAAAATGCCTTATGCAGTGTTTAATGCGTGCCTTCCAATCTGACTCTGAAGCTATTTATGGATGCTTTTAATTTTTTTTATGTTTGACTCTTGTTTCATAATGGTGTTTCATCGAATTGCCCCCAGAAGTACGCAGTTTGAAAATAAACTTTCAACTCTCTCGATTCTTAAGAAAAATTCGTGGTAATCCACAATTCTTGAAATATGTGATGTATTCAAATAGTCGCAATTGAATAAATGCCCCACAAGTAGCTTGACGCTAATAAAATCGTGGAAAGTTCTCAATTTTCGCCATAGGCTCAATTGGAATAAATCGATTCACACGTACAAGAAAATTTCTAGCGTAAAAATATCAAATTCGACTACTGTGATGCCCTCGTTAAATATGATACTTTTGAAAACGTAGCAAGTGAAGGTAACATATGTGTATGTATAGACAAAGATTCAAGTTTATATGTTCAGTGCTTCATATTTATGAATTTTTGTGACGATCATTCTAGTAGCTTAGTGTATTCATCGAAGAAATTGCAGATGTTGGCTTCTTAATTTTAAAAAATTGATGAAATAATATTACTGCAAGAAATCGAAGTTGCTTAAGCTTACAATCGGATTTTCATTCTCAGTCTCGAGGATGCTCCAACGTCTGCAATCTCGACTACAATAGCTACGTGTCCCTTTTTTTATTCCATAAGCATATTTTATTCGCCATTTTCTTGCTTTTTCACTCTTCACACCCGTAACAACATTCAGCCGTTCTTTTTCATTCCCCCCCCCCTCGCTCAACTCTTGCTTTTTTTTCACGCCCCCACCTTCACTTTCCACTCGTTGTGTTCATTCTCATTTCTTTCTTAAAATCTTTTAGATTCTCGTCGCCATTCATTTATTTCTTTCTTCCATGCGTACAAGGAACCTCTTTTCTCTGTTATCCAGTGTCATGGTTGGAGGGTAAGAGTGCTTCGACACTCACACTGAGATCTCTCCCCCACGATTCGTCCCCTTCTCCGACCTCGCCCTCCTTCCTCTCGTTCTTTACTTGTTTGTATCCCTTAGTTTTCATTTCTTCCTTTCGCGTACTTTTCCTTGCATCAGCTCCAGTTTCCTGCGTATTTAAATTAGCCCCTCGTCTGAATTGGTTTGAGGCCGATGGCTTACGCCCTAAAACGCTTAATATGAAACATAACTTTTCCTGTAGGAATTTTCATTTAAAACAGGGTAGGAATTCATTTAGGCATTAGAGGTGATCATATTTCTTTTATACGTTTTCTTTCTGGCGTTCGTCGGATCAGGGAACTAATCAAACTTTGTATACTGCGCACCATACTTTAGTCGTTGACGGAATCAAAAGCCTTCTTCAATAATTTTCCTATTATCAGGTTAATACGATACGATATTATGCGATTAGTTTTTTCCTAATAATGACCATTCTCTCGAACTTCACAATAATCGACGGAATTTAAATAAATATCACTAAATTGCATTCCGTGGTAGTGGTTGTGCTTGAAGAAGGCGAGCCTTTACAAATTCTAAAGCCATATGTTGCGGCGTTTGTTTCGATGTCGGTCTCATTTTCTTCACGTGAAGTCTTGGTTTGGTCCGGGATTTCCCGCTTCATCACGGAACATTATTTTCGTCCATCTTGCTCACGCGCGATTATTTCAGTTGGAAGGTGTGCGTGTAGCAAGGAAATAGATCGCGGAGGATATGGCAATGCCAATGTGCCTCTTCTCTGGTTGTAAAGATAGTTGGACGTGGGGTGTTCAAGTGCAGACGCTGTGGAAGGCTCTTGTTTGTTTATAATCTCCTTTTTTGCTGGAAGTTGATCCATCCGTACGGAATTCCTCCATTGAGCGCATAACCAGAGGAGTTAGTCGCCTGTATTTGGTTCCCTCCATCTGATCGTAAGTGGGAATTTGTTTTCCTTCTGAATTCATCATAGTTTCCTAATTTTATATTCGATTGCGTACGGTGACTGACGTTTCTAATTGTACGAAGGCTCACCTTATTCGAAACCCTATGTTTTTCTGCATCACCTGTCACTCTCAGTCTGCACCTCTCCTTAACTATTCGCATTCAATTCAATAATGAGGATATACAGGGTTCGTCCGGAAAATAAGTGTACTGAGCTCAGGAAAAAAAAATGTATTACACTTTTACATATCTTAAGCTAATATTCCTCAAAATAGGACCTTTGTCAGTCGATACACTTGTTCCACCGGCGTTCCCATTCCTGGAACGCTCCCGCGAAGGCATCATCGGGAACCTCTCGAAGACACGTCGTCACGGCCTCTTTTACGACGTCCAAAGTCCCGTATCGCGTTCTTTTCAAACTCCTCTTTATCTTTGGGAACAGAAAGAAGTCCGGTGGTGCCAATTCCGGGCTGTAGGGCGGGTGCGGCAGCGTTGCCACGCCGTGCTTGGCCAAGAAGTCCGACACGACAAGCGTGGTGTGAGACGGCGCATTGTCGCTCAGGTTGTCAGTCATACGGTTGATCGCTGGCCGGACGCGGGCGACTCGTTTTCGAAGCCTGTCGAGCACTTGGACGTAAAATGCAGCATTTACAGTTTGTCGTTCAGGTACAAATTCGTAGTGGACGACTCCCCTTTTGTCAAAAAAGACTTATTTGTCAAGACACTTATTTTCCGGACGAACCCTGTATATCGGGTGTGCTTCGTTTTCGCCCTACGGATTGTCTGAGAAAAATAATCCAATATGCTTCCACGAGTGTGTAATTCATCAAGGCCTCCGTATTTATTCCTATTCTTTGCCTTGCACGCATAGCTACTGAGGCTCTTCCATCGGACGTAACCATGGGCCGGTCCTTTGTCCGCCTCGCCGTGGGGGGTGCCTCAAGCGCGTGGGGCCGTTCTCTCCCCCCCCCCCCGGCTGCTCGGCTGCAGATTGAGATGTCGTGACTCTTTATTTATTGTGATGAATGCCTGCGGCGTGCATAAGAAAGTGGGGGAGTGGATATTTTTCCAACTGATTTCTTCCTTAATTGCCTTCTTTCACGTTCCTTTTAAGGCTGTATTTCAGACACGCACCTCTTTGATTCATTTCCCCTTTCTTTATGCCTTTCCGCTTCTCTCTTGGTCCCTACCCTCAGTTCCTAGTATGCATTGCAATAATTTTTCTTTGGCCACGTCTTCGTCGATGGAAATTCCAGTTCTTCGGGAACGCGACTGGGAGAAATTAATGCACACCTATGGGATTTCCGATTCTTCGTCAGAAAACTGAGCTGAACAGTATGCCGAATATTTTTCTGAATGTGAATAACTTTACAATCTCATATAATTTCAATTGAAGTGTTGGTTATTAGATAGCAATAACCAAGCGCCGCTTCTGAATGTGTCTGCAAGTGGTGACCACTCTTGATACCAATAGTGTTTCGTTTACATTTACACTCGTATAACCTAGTTTTTGAAAGACTTTTTAGTTTGGCCACTTCTTAATTAGAAAGAGAGTTGGAATTTAAAATGTTGGTATCGATCCCAGCCTTCCCATTCTGTATGAACGTTGATCATCATCTCGCCGTAATTGGTCCGCGCACTCTTCTCAGAAATAGCTGTTTTGATTTTACTGCTTAGCAAACGAGCATACCTGAATCCGGTTTACATTTGACCTCCGCCTTGCAATGCCAATGGATTTCTCAACGTATCTTTCCTGGTTGTCATCACGCAGTCACTTTCACGTACCAGTGAAACGAAACTTAGCGTTTTTGCTCAAGACTTTCCACTTTGCATGCCTCATGAAAATCTCTACAATAAAAATCTCTCATTTCCAAAAGTCAAGCTTCGACTGTTTTGGCTTGGTGTGTATTAAATTCCGTTGGATGGGATGTATTTTCTCTTTTGATTTCAGGACGAAATAAATGGCTCTAGTAAACAAGAGACTCTCAATAACTTAAGAGAGGCGCTAGAAGGCACTTGTTTCTTGGCATCTCTTCTCGGACAAGTTGGTCTCTTGATAATAAACGCGTAGCTTTGCGTTGTGTACATAACTATGTTTTATGATTCTACGCATTACATTTTGGTGTATGCGTGCTTTGCAAATAAATTCCCCATTTGACTCCTTGAAAGATGCCTACGCGTTCAGGATAGAAAATCCACAGTTTATGACATTGTGTAATAAAACCATAAACACAGTAATCACCCCGAGGGTCGGTTGGGTAGGTGATTGTTGAGTTCACCCAGTACTAAGCCCGACAGCGTGTGAAATTCACACATCATAAGTGGGCCAGTTCCTTTCCCTGTGCCGGTTATGGTTTCCCTGGAAGATCTGGTACCCGAATAATCACATCTACATCTACATCTACATAAGTACCCTGCGAGCCACCAAAAAGGTGTGTGGCAGGGGGTGTAGCACCATGAGGGAAGGTTAAGGGTTGAGGGGGTTGGGAGTTAGGTGAGGAAAGGTGGGGGGAACCTGTAGGGAAAAAAAATATATATATATATACACACACATACATATATATACATACATACATACACACATGTATACACATCCTCGCGAAGTCCCTAACCTGTACGTTAATACTTATTGTAATGAACTAAGTCCTGGGGAATTTCGACTACGAGCATTCTGGTCCCTTATCGTTCTTGGAAAAAATGACATTTTAAACCTGTCAGTCTTGCAGTCAATCTCTCTAGTCTTATATTCGTGATCCCTTCGACCGTAATACGTTGGGGTTCGTATTATATCCTTGATGTCATCGGAAAAGGGCCCATCTTTAAATGTTTTTAATAAGTTTAATCTATATTGGAAACGCCGCTGTGTAAGAGAATCCCAACCTAAATTGTCTAGCAAAGTGGATACGCTGCTGAGTTGGTCATAACAATGTTTGACAAATCTAGCCCCCCTCCGCTGAACTCGATCTAATTCCGAAACCAAATTTATGTTATGAGGATCCCATATACTGGCAGCATACTCTAGGTGGGGCCTGACCAAGGCAAGGAAACATCGTTCTTTCACCTTTTCGTCGCATTTACCTAGCACTCTTTTCACAAATCCCAATTTTTTATTAGCACGACCGCATATTTCTCGTATGTGTTTTCCTCAGGACAGATCGTGAGTAATTGTTACACCCAAGTATTTAAAGGAATCTACCCTCTCGATATTGGTTTGTTTCACTTTGTAACTATAAGGGAGGGAATGACTCTTTTCCCAAAAATGTATTACTACGCATTTTTTAAAATTCAATTCCAATTGCCATGTATCGCACCAATTTTGAATTGCATCTAGGTCGTTGGCTAACACGACTCTGTCTTCGTGACTTCGGATGTCCCCATAAATTACTGCATCATCGGCGAAAAGACGGAGCTTGCTATTAACTACGGTACTGAGGTCATTTATGTAAATAAGGAAAAGGAGGGGACCTATGACACTTCCTTGTGGTACCCCCGACGTGAATAACTTGGGTGGAGCTGCAGGTGCCTAGAGGCTTGCCCGGGAATCGAACCCGGACCCTCCAGTGGGTCAGTAGTCCAACGCTCTACCCCCGGGCTACTACGATCCACCTGATATTGTATTTTAAATGTAAATTTTCCTTTATTCGGACTTCATGAATAAAGTATGCTAAATCGTTCTTTAATCAAATTTGCTGGAAAGAAGGTTTTTGGGGTACTTTAATGCACTAGTATTCGATAATTGATTTGAAAAATTGAGTACGCGGTAGAAAACTCCTTGTTTTACACGTTATTGTGTCATGTCGAAAGGTACAGAATTAGCGATTATTTTCGTCGTTACCCGAGAGCGTTGACAACCAACTACCCTGTTTTGCAAGAACTATGCCGGAAAAGATTTTCTTTCGCTCCTTATCTGTCTCGGGCGCGTCGTGGGCCGATGGGCTTCCTTCCTTATTGTACTTCGCGAGGGAATCTCACGGAGGACAGTGGGTGGGTGGGGGAAAGGAGACGGGAGTGAGAGAAGAGGCGCACCCGGGATTATGCTGCTTTTTTTAGTTCTGGAAGTCGCGTCACTGTCCCTTTTCCCAAATGGCCGCCTCCATTACGGTCGAAAACGCCTGAGTTGTGTGTGCAACGCCCCTCGCAGTGAATACGTAATGGACCGCCTCCTCCCCAATGGTGTCCACCCCACCCCTCGCGCAAGAGGGGGCGAGCCCTCCGTCCCTTGGTGGACCTTAGCGGCGCGCCCGCCCACCCCCTCTCGGCCACCCTCCCCGTCGCCTCCTCTCCTCCGTATCGAGCACTGCTCTTAAGTGTACAAACACATAGTCTCGCGACGCGAGGAAAAAAAAGGCTCGAAAGTGCAATTCCTCCCACTCGCTCCGCCAGCCAGTAAGTTGGCAAGGTGCGCGTCTGGTCCTTTCGGAGTGGGCGAGGTAGGTGATAGACATTAAGAGCGGTTACCCGCGTGCATTTTGATGATGAGTAATCGCCAGCGTCTGTGCTCTCCCTCTCTATATGGAGGAGAGTTGACCAATGCGTTAAGAAAAGGTGTTAAAAAAGTCCCAGTCCTTGTTTGGAGAATTCCGAGGCACGAAAGTAAAGGGGAGCTCTTAGCAGGGAGCGAGTGCGAAGGTATAAACGTGCTTGAAACTGAGCTGTAATTGTGGGAATCTGTTTCGGTTGCCCATGTTGTTTCTGCGGTCATGGATGTCTTACGTTTACATGGAGCGATGTCTTACATTTAGTCCGCATTTATAATTACTTTAAATCATCGAGAAACAATGTCGATTGCACTCATTATACATTAATGTATTCTATGTCCTATGAATATTTATCCTTTTAAAACATCCTTATTAAATGTTGTTCGAAAATTCTTTTGCATGCTAAAAGCATCAGTTCTATTTTATTTATTTTCACTTTCCAATGTCATTACGTACGTAAACTGTGCTAGCGTTCTCTCGTATTTTGTTGGGAACATGATCCCACGATTCCAATATTGGTTTTACTTTCATGTTTTTTTACTTATGGCTCCTTAAGGTTGCAGATAAAAATCTCGTATTTAAATTTGAGCCTCGCAAGTGAAGAGCATCGAACGAGATATGCATTTAGTAGCCTGGTTCTTTTCTCTGAGGATTCAATTGTGATATACTTAATCCTCCTCTCCCAGCACGCACATCTACTTTGTCGGATTTTAATTACTGTATATGATAGCATCATGGTTTTCACTATCGTCCTCCGCTACCATGTAGGCAAATATATGCCAGCATAGCTCAATTTTTTGACTCCTCCAGAGCGTGTTTATAAACTGAGGAGTGGGAGGTGGGTGAATTAGGTGGGGGAATTTGTCCAATGCTGTAAAACCAGTGGAGCGCGCACGTCGCGGAAGGATTTATCACCACACACCGTGCCGAATTCTTCGCTTTCGCCACTCAAGCGCGCCGCGTGATTTATTCCACGGGCGTCGCATTTTAATCTCGATTAAAAGGACGTGCGTGCACGTGTGCTTGCCGGCGATGGTCTGACCCACGACGGCCGAGGGTTGTGGAGGCCGGGAGGGGGGGGGGAGGGTTGAGAGAGAGAGAGGGTTGGAGGATGTTGGGGGACGGGGTGAGAGCGGAGGGTTTTAAGAGGCGAGGGAATAATTAAACACGGTGCATTTCTTTTGCCGTCTTCGTCACGGCTGCGCTGCGGGCGAGAGAAAAGTGAGAAAAGAGGGCGTTTGTTTGCCAAAAGGGTGTGAATAAACTGGCAGTGTGCGTCATACCCCCCTCCCCCTCGCCATTGCCTCCTTTCTGCCCTCTCTACCTCCAAAGGACGCCCCCGCTTTTTCCCACTCCCCCACAGCAGCACCCCGTGCCACCCAGCCCGCCCGCCCACCTTTTCCTCACCCCCCTCCCCGCCGCACCCCCCTCTTCTCGCCTCCATGCACTTCCTCGCTATTTTCTCTTTTGCCATCCCCCACCGCCCACACACATCTCTTTCTTGCCATATTCCTCGTCGTTTTCATTCTTTTTTTTTAGCGAGGAGAATGTTTTTTGTCATCACTTCGTCGCCATTAATCAACGTTGGCTTGAGGCAACCCCTCCCTCCTTCCCCACCCCAATTTTCCCCATTCCCGTTTTTGGAAGGTCAATTCTTCCATAGTGCATTAATTCGCCCAATTGTCCTGGAGGTATACTTTTATGTCTAGCACCCTTTAAGGGGCTCTTAATAATTTCGTGGATTGCTCCCAGTGAGTGTAACTGCGTTATCATTGAAGGCTTTATGAGATATGAAGAATATGCTTGTCGCTTTTTTTCCTTCCTTAGAAATTCATGAATTTTTTCATGTTTCAAAATGTTTTTAATAATTATCACGCGGAAGAAGGTCACGCGGAGTGAAGTGTTAAAAATTAATGCTCTTGTTTTCACACTGGCACGTTTTTCTGTAATGAGAACCGAAGGTTTCTCTCCTCTCTCGGAGTTTCCTGTTGTTGTTCTCTCATGCTTAAACAAATTTTGGGATAGCAAAAATAGTATCGATCTAATATTTACTGATGTTGGAATGTATCTTAATGGTCTTTCTTTTTTTCAGGTAAGTTTCACTGGACATTGCATTCTACTAGTTAACTGTTGTCGTCTTTTTTGGCTGCTGCACTCGGCCTTCAACCGTGAGTATTAATATCATTGCAAACTGACAAAATTTGTTTTTTTTTAGGCTAAGCGCACATTTAAAATATAGCATTTTGAAACTCTGATAGGAATCAATATTCTTTCTGAAAAGTTGACTAATTAATTTTGTAATATATGCTGTATCAAATATTAAAATTAGAGATCGGACTTCAGTTCAGAGCTTGTAAAGTTGAACGATAAGGTAGGTTTTCGGTTCCTACCCGGCTCGTTAACTTACCAGAGTTAAATAAGAGATTAAGTAAGATAAGGATGTTCGCGGATGACACAGTGATTTATCGGGAGATATCTGGGGATGATGATCGTTTAACTCTAGCACGTGATTTAAATAGCATTAATGAATGGTGTTCAAAATGGGGATTGCCTTTAAATCTTAATAAATGTTCGGTGGTAAATTTCTTTAAAAGATTCACGGGATTAGTTTACAAATTAGCAGGAGTTGACCTTGAAGTAGTTGATACGGTGAAATACCTAGGTGTTACATTCACTAAAGATTTAACTTGGGGGACCCATATACGTAAAGTCTGCGGGCAAGCATATAAAAAATTAGGATTTATTAGACGCATTGTCGGCAGAAGTGACTCCAAGGTCAAGGAACGTTGTTATCACGCTCTTGTAAGGCCCCATTTAGAATATGCTTGTAGCGTATGGGATCCGTGTGAAAAAGGCCTCATTCGGGAAATTGAGAAGGTCCAACGCCGGGCAGCTCGTTTCGTGGAAAACTGTTACGATAAAAAGAAAAGCGTCACTGAAATGCTTATGGAGATGGGATGGGAATCACTGGAAGAAAGACGACTCAATGCTAGGTTAAACTTACTAAATAAATTCAGATCCGCATGTTTCAGCACCGAGGTCTCGAAAATTATTCGCGCTCCAACATACATTGGTCGCTTGGATCATGTGTACAAAATTCGGGAAATAGATGCCAGGACTAGCAGACTCAAGGA
Source organism: Hetaerina titia (assembly GCA_037158775.1). Lineage (NCBI taxonomy): Eukaryota > Metazoa > Arthropoda > Insecta > Odonata > Calopterygidae > Hetaerina > Hetaerina titia. The sequence goes on from CM073768.1 coordinate 27,129,175, forward strand.
CTTCTTCTTCCCCCGGACAATACGGGATAACAACTGTAGGGTCACACTCGGAGATAACAAAAATGCCACTTGCCACCCTCGGCGTCTAGGTAACAATTAGTTAAACTCAATTGCATGCACTTTCACTAACCTCCTGTGTGTTGTGTCAAAACTCTTCCCGCATGCCATTAAGTAATGTATTGTTATTTAAAGTATTGTTTTCTCTTCTTTTGCTACCCTAAATTTCCACTTCCATCCCTTGTCCCTCTCCGTGGGTGTGCCCTCCTCCCACTTGCAGCGTTGGGCCAAATTCCTCGTCTTGAGTAGGAGAGATTTTTATGCGGAACGTTCTTGTGGTGGTGGTGTTTCGCCTGGCTACTTGCTAGAAACTAGCTTGCACGTTCGTGATTAATTTCTTGCTGCATCCTAGGGTAAAATTATTTGTTGTAGTTAAGCGTATGTACTTGCATGCTTGTGGAGTGAAGGGAGGTAGATGTGTGCTTGCATGCGCGTCGAAGAATGGGATGTTACGATGAATGTGTGCACTGCTGTGGATTGGGGTTTGCATGTGTGTGTTAGTTTTGAATGCGGTATTTCTTTTTTTCTTTTTTGGGTGGTGACCTAACACCCCCCGCCACACGCCCTTGCGGCGGCTTGCGGGGTAGTATGTAGATGTAGATGAAATTCCTTGGGTTTAGGACTAAAAGTCTCAAATGTAACTGTTCAACCCTTCCATTTCTAGACTTTTCGGGAATAGATTTTTTCCTCAATCGGTGCATACAGTTACAATTCAATCATGAAGTGACGTGCTAGAAATATATTCATAAGCTTAGTATGAATGAAAACTTGGCATTCGATCGTGATCGAGCGTAATTAAGGAAAATGTACTTTTACTCCGTTTTGAATTGAATGATGGTGAGCATATATTTTTAGATGATTTCTCGACCTAATGCAATGTCACTCTGATCACAAACGTAATGTGGAGCGTACTTGGGCTACTGCTGTTCACTTAAACTGGGATTCAGGCGATTGGCATTCCACTCAACGGGCGAATATATACACCGTTGTTCTTTTTGCAGCCTGGAATCGAGGATAAAAAAAGTTGGCCTTTGATCAAACGGAATCGAGTGTGACATAAAAATTATGTTCAGGTACTAAGCGTTGTAAAGGGCTGATTCGGAAGTTAAAATCGGAGTGTTGTGTAGGCAATATTTGTTTACCGACAAAATTACTAAAGAGGATTAATATAAAACTTAAAGGTAAGGGAAGTACTATCACCGTCAATTGATCGTTGATATGTCCAAATGTTCTCTGTGAATTTTAATATTTATCAGTACGTGGCTATCCCAAATTATTATCTGCCATTCAATATGCGATACTAATGGTACACGGTAGTTAATAGGCATGCAAGAGAATGCTTTACTCCTTTCTAGCTCTGCGCCACATCACCAAGACGTAAGTTGAACTCATTCGATGTGTACGTATTGCGGACCCATGTTTGAACAGGTGTGTATCCTTGATATTTTGGAGCACCCCATTTCATTGTTCTTTCTACAATTCTCACGGTTTTCGTAATGCGCCGGTTGTCCTCCGTTATTTTCCACTTTCACTTGAAATTTCTGTCCCCACGCTCTACCACATAGCATCGTCTTCCTTGCCCTGGAAGGACGCTCTTTGGCAGCTCGGCATGCATTCGCTATAATAGCCCTTTGAATTGTGATTTTACATTTTGAGGACGTTAGGGGGAGTGATATGAACACTACATTAAAACCATCTCGAATATGCTGTATTTTCATTGCTAGTGCTGATAAATTTACGCTCAATTTAATGACTAAAATTTATATAGGTCGACGTAAATACGATGACACGACAGCAATCTTACAAGTAACTTCATGAACTGCTGTTGAATTTCGCAAACCAAATGTTTGTGGGTCGATATGTGGTGGAGTGACATGCAGGGAAACGAAGTTCAACATGGAATGGCATCCATTTCCCTCAAAGGTGCTCATTTTCGACCAGTTGACGTTCCATCGCCTCCCTTAGTACTTGTTCGTGTAATTCGCAGGTGGTTGCCTTCACGACGTCCATAACCTCTCCCCAAAATTCGTGCGTGCGACCTTCGACTTCTCCTCTCTTTCCCTTCGCCGTCACCCTCCACCGCCTCCTCCCTTCTCACCCTCCCTCTCGCTCCCGGAGGCAGCAATTCGACCCCGAAGACCAGTGTCGGGTGCTCTGCCTCTGTCGTCCCATCATCCCACTATAAGCTGTAACGTCCCACGTCCTCTGCCGCGCCAACTTCTGACCTCTCCGGGATCAGTGATATTTATTTATAACGAACATTCCAATATCATTTGCTCTCACTGCATTGGATTGTTAGGAGTGTTTATGAATGATACCAGCCATTCTGAATTAGTGCAACAGCAGTGAGTTCTGGTTTGTGAAATTGAACTTAGTCTATTGCACTTTTCTATTAAAGAGTTCTGTCCTTCTATTCCTTGAGAAAGGTGGCATGGATGCTAACTTCATATACATTATATAGATATATATACACACATACATACATGCATGCATGTATCCATTCACATAATACATGTATGCTTCATTCCCTGTTAACATTTCCTCTTATTTATTCGTTCATTTCTCTGTGCGATGTAGCTCCATAGGGAGAGGGAGGCTCTTGGCCAAATAATTTAGGCACTTCGTTGCATAAACCCCGAAGATTTCGGTGGCAATTTATTTTTATCGATACCTTCATTAGTCCTGTCCTGGCAAGTCGAAGGTTCTTATTTCAAGTTCTGGTCGAGGAAACTTTTCCGGCTCGGGATCCTCACCCTTCTGCCTTCTTCGTTGGCCTTTTTGTTTGCCCTTTTATGCGTCACTCGGGTCTGTAATTCTAGAATAGGTAGGTGTGTGCCAAACCCTTCTTCATGTTGGTAACACTTGTAAAATTTGTATTCATGCGTGTAGATAATATATCATTTCGAATGGTCAGTAGGAAATTTGGAGTAGGCTAACAGAATTTTAGGAGACATATTGCATCAAAGGTAGACTTCACCTAATCGAAGGGATCAGGTATTTTAGCGGAAATAAAACGGATAGAAATAAGAGGAGTTTTTTTTAAACACCTTTGCTTTTTTTATGTTTGAATTTACAAGTGGTTAAAAGATCTCAATACGAATACTTCTCTGCAGCCCTTGAATTGACGAAACAGTTTTAGTCCTTGCGAGAGCCGCTAAAAATCTCCATATTCGCCGAGAACTGAGCGATGCCAAGCGATTGAAAGTTTCGATGAAGGAACACAGCCACGTAGCAGCCCCCATGCTTGTCTCGCCGTGCACCCAGGAAGCACGTGATGGATTCCTGTTGCTGACTCATGCATTTGAGTCAAACACGCAGCCGCAAGACAATTCCCGTGCAATTTTTCTGGCCGCGCAAATTCTTCGCGAAAATATTTTGTCATTACCAGGGTGTGTGCACCGATGGCACGCCCGGTTGACGCCCTTGAAGAAGCTAGTAACCTGCGCTTGATGCAAATGACGCGACATCCCCGATCGCCCATCACTTCGCACTCTCCTCCCACACCCATCTCATCCATTGTGCGGGCGTGTGCTCGCGCTTACGAATACTCAAATGCTGCTTCACATTTAATATATTTTCACCGCAGTGTGCTGTTTGTTGGTATTGGTCTTTCCTCTCGCCCGTCGAGTGAGTCACGCGCGCGCTTGCGAGTCGTTGAACCTCTAGCCGTCCCTCCCCCTCCCCTCTGCTCCCTTTTCTCCTTTCCTCCCCCATCTTGCCCACCGTCTTTCCCTCTCGTCTGCCAATGTCATTCCCGCCAAAACTAAAGGTTTGTTCATTCCTCCGAACTTATGTTGTTTTTATATAGTTTTGTTTATCGAGAGGGCAGCGCGGTTGCTATTGCTCCCAATGAGTTTTTTCATGGCCCTGGTTTTTAAAGTTGTCTGTTTTTGTCTGGTGGTACGCGTGAGATCCTTCGGCGAAACTGGAATTGGACAGCATTTCTTGAAAATCCCGATCCAAGCCCACCTTTTGCCCTGCCTCAATCCCCAGACATTTCATGAGCGAAATTTGTGAGATCTAATCGGTTTCCTATCTGGCGTAGTGTAACGGGACTAAGCTGGCTGTGACGGGAGTAACATGTTGGCCTCGCCGTCGGGAAAATCGGGGAAAAGTCGGGAATTAATATATTCCTTCGAGCTTTTCAAAAAAAGTCGAGAATTTGATTTTGGGAATTGGTAATATGATGCGGGTACCGGGAATAACAGATGAAGACAATGTTTCTTTTAGTTTTGAGACCAATTTTTGTTTACCGTAGACCATCACGCCTGCAGAGGTTACTTTTTACGCTTCAGGTAGATTTACTACTCCATTTTTCAGTGAAATATAAACCTTTCAGATTCGTCAACTGTATAATTTAGGCAGTTAACAAGTCTACATCTATTCACTACTTCACAAGCCGTCGCAAGGACGTGTGGCAGGGGCTCCTGGCATTCAATACCTCGAATATTTCCACTAACAGATGGCAACCCGTGATCCAACGAAAAGGCAAGTGGAAGGGGGACGACCGAACACATTGCATACAATATGTTATACACATTACGAATGTTATACCTCTCGTAATTACTCCACCGACAACATTATGAAGACAAATAAGGAAACCCGTAGTCACTAATTATCAGCTTGTCTTCTACTCATAGTGACGGATAATTCTCTAATACATTAGATCTACAACTCTATGTACACGAGAACCCATCAGTCGGCCCAAGGGCGCGTGACATGGAGTTTTAGGACGCGTCATAAAGTGAGTTAAAAATGGCAAATGTAACTTTTACGTTCCTTAATATTTTCGCCAGTGTTTACCTATTTCTGACCGGGTGTTTACTCCTTGAGTTGCGGTGAATTGTGCACGGGAAAAACGAATACTTTTTAATCTATCCGTTCGACAGTCTTATCACTCTTATTTTGTGACAATTGTCGGCTCTGCCTCTTTAATTGGGGTGTGAATTGTATTTTCCATTTGCAAAACCACAGGATTGGTAACTGTAATAGTTTATCTTGCTCTTTGTAGTAAATGTATGATGCTTTGCATTATTTCTTACGAATTTTTCATTAATCTGGCATCCCTTCTGTGTCCTTGTTTAGTTTTATAATCAGTGTTTTTTTAGATGGATCCCATGCGCCATATACTTCAGTGGGGTAGAACTATAGAAAAACGTTTGAATGCTAGCTTTTTTAAGCCCCTTCTGTATATGGTGCGAATGTGCTTCGCCCATGTACGATCCTATTCAAAGGTGACTCCCTGGTATTTTACGTGATTTGCAACGTTAATCCAAACATATTGCGAAAATTGATACATTCACCCAAAATTCTTCGAATTAGCTCCCTTGTGCATCCACACACCGTGGCCAGCGGGTTTTTCACGCCCGGTACACCTTCTAGAAGCCGGTGTTGCCCGGTATGCTGCTAAGCTCCCTCGTCACAGCTTGTGGTAACGATTCCGCCGAGTCGTGGTAACGTCCTTTCTGCACGGATTTGCAGCGGGGGAAGATGATGAAGCCTGATGGTTAATTTTCTCAAAAATTAGGATACTCCCTCACATGGTCGAGAAGCTCTTGACAGATCCGTGAGCGAGTTTCCTTTCGTTCGTCCGAAAGCACTCACGGCACCAACTTCGCACACACCTTCCTTATGCCCATGATTTCGGTCACAAGTCGATGAACGTCATTTTCTGGGATGCCAATTGCGTCAGAAACCTTGCGGAGACGCCGAAGGACGTCATGAACGCTCTAGATCTTCAACATGTTCTCTACCCTCCCTAAACAACTTGTTCCACTCAAATACATCCGATCTATCCATGGCGTTATCACCATAAGCTGTCTTGAGTCTCTTTCCCGGTTTTCCCCAGTTTCACGCAAAATGTGATGGCGTAGCGCTGTTCCAATAACCGTTTCATATTGGAACGTTACGAGGTAACGTTATAGAGGATTCTCAAATGAACGATCCGCACTCCGAAAAGGCTGGGAGGCAACTGCCACCGGCCTCCAACCTTTCCTGAGACTTCACTCCCTCGAACCCAGCCAAAGAAACGGCCGCCCATCCTTCCATCCGGGAATAAATAAGTCCTATTACTTTTGGGAAAAACCTTATACATCAGCTTACAGAGAATGAGGAATGTGTGGAGGAATTTATTTCCAAACTAACTGCATAGGAACTTCATTTCCGTTCATTCATATGTCTGATAACTCTCTTATTCATTTCCTTGTTTTCTCCTTCATTTTCGTGTTGCAGAACAAGCGGTCTCATCTAAAACAGCTATTATCTCTCGCAGAAGTTTTAGAGTCGCTTGTGATTTTTAGTGTACATTTTTAGTACTCTGCGAGAGTACTCCAACCGCCAGGATGAGTGGCAGGGGGTGAATTTACACCAGAGTGCGAAAAATACCTGAGCGAGGCATAAAAAAATCAGCAATTTGATTTATCCTCGTTATTGATTTGTTTCTCGCAATTTTAATTTTGCAGTTGTTTGGCAAAATCACTGTGAAAGTTGCTGTTTTCAAATGTTCGTATTTCTCATGGTGAAAGCTATCTACAGAGTGAGGCCTAGAATGTTGCCAAATGAACAAAATATTTTGTATAAAAATACGGCAAAGCCGCTGTTGTGAAAGCGTTCTGTCGCTACCAACATTAACTATGAGTTTAATTGGAATTGAATATTTTAAACACGAAACGTTCACCGTTCATCATCCAACGTATACTTTATTTGTTAAACAAACAGTGTAGACACTGGTCTTGCGATCGAAAAATAAGAACATATAAATTGTGATGTACATATTTAGCATTTTTTTAAAGTTAAATTTCTCCTAAACATGAATAGTAGCGTGAACTTCAGTTGGTGTTTTTCATTTGGCTCATTTATGGAGCACCTCAAGTCCAGTCGGCTCTCTCAAAAAATGTATCACAGAGAAAGGACATATAATATGCACGACACTTCAATATCAACTGAGTGATGGACTTTTTTTCGATCAATCGAACTCTGGGATTATCTCGTCTCGCCGCGAGGCTAGATAGTGACCGGCTGGGTACGGGAAGAGAGGGGGCGGGGTCTTGGCGTGAGGTGAGATAAGGGAGCAGCTCCCTATAGAACTCTGTAATGGGCCGTATCGCATCTCACGGATAATTTTGGGATTCGAAAATCATTCAAATGGTATCACTTTAACGAAAAATATATATTTTCTGGGTTACTCGAGGTTTGCATTTTTCGGAAAGAGAAGGGTTTACTCGCCGCAGGTTCATCTTTTGCGGCATCTCTCGACGTCAATATTAATCAGTGTGTCACACACAAGTATTTAAGCAATTATTAAGTCGCAATATACGTATTCCTACAATATAATACCGAGAATTCTTAAGTGCCTACCCATTCTACTTAAGCTCAGCATGAAGTAAAGGATAAAATGAAAATAAATTAATTTTTGAAACTCTTTTAAAGGTATTGAGTTGAATATGTATTTTATGGATGATTTTCTGGTTTAGCATCTAGGATATTTTTTCCTTGGGAAGAGTCTAACACATCCCAGGAATGGTAGAAGGCAGGGATTATAATAGAGAGTCAACATTCATGGAATTAAAAGTACGTCCAGAAAAAGTAGGAATATATAAAAATTAAACGGGATTTGTTGAAACTAAAATAACCGAAAGCACTAATGAAACTAAAACCATTGTATCATTCCATTAGATCAATGTGATTCTTTTTCCCAGACCTTCATGTTGATTTGGAACAGTAGCTAATTTAAGGCATATACGAGGCTGGTAGGTGGGCTCTTTATTTAATACGTCATATGCAATGTAATATGTCGACTGCTTTTCATATTATGTCATTTATAATGACGTTATGTATAGTAATGTTATGATGATATAGTGATTTTATGGTAACCCAGACAGTTCCGGAGCTTTATGTACATTTTGTTTAATACGTGGATCGAAACTATTGATTTCAGTTCCCGCACCACAATGCTTATTAGTATGAAAACCCAATCAGGATCAATGCAGTTTAAACTTTTCGTTTTATCCCCGAAATTATCATAAAAGGACGACACTATTGTCTCATGCATTTCTTGTCGTACTTAAACGAAACAGTGACGTCCAAGTTTGTTTTAATACCGGGCGGAAATGATGCTAGTCCGTTTCATATCGTTGTCCACCTCTGCAAGGTCGCGATGGAACTGTGTGCGCATCGAGCTGGTTGAACATGACTTCGGACGATTACGGTTTGAAGATATTTTCAGATATATACATATTGTTCCGTTTCAGGTATGCTTCGCGCGATGTAAAAAGACGTGAAAATTCGGCCCGTGTGAACGTCTGTAACTCGGGATGGGAGGCTCATTTCTTCCGTTCATCAGCTACCTCCCAATTACAAATTCGAAGAGGTCTAGTAGAGTTAGAGAATGACCATCGAGAATCAAGAATGACCATCGAGTGTTGTTAGTATAGGTAAGCCAAGACTTGCGGAAAATCTGATGCTGGATAAGTTGATGTCTGACGCGAGTTAACTACCTAATATAAGTATAGTATTTCATAAAACATTCGGCATGTGAGAAAATAAAATTGAATGCGTAATTAAAGTTCAACTAATGTTAGGGATGTATCAAAAGAAAATTCCCTGGTATATACTTTACTCGATAACGTCTTTATTTAATACAAATATAAAAAATAAATTAAAATAAAAAATAATTGGATTACCTGGAGAGGCCGATTGGTCTTCTCCACGGAGGCTGATTCTTGGACGCCGAGGGAGGTCGGTCGGTTATCGATGTCCCATCCGCAGACGGGAGGGCAAGGGATGCGAGCTCTCTCTCCCTCGAATGCGGTGCATAACCTGGCCTCCCTCTACACCCCTCTCCCCTCGCAGTGCCCCGCCCTGATCCGACCGTCTCCGCATTTTGATTACACATTGGCAGCACGATTGGACGGGGGAAGGAGAGGAGAGATTCGCAAGAGTGCAGGGAGGCCCGACCTCCCCTCTCCTCCCCCTCCCCATCCTATTTTTCATTATCAAGGTCAGTGTGGCCTCAACATACACACTCATGGGTTAGCGCGCGAGTGCCCATTCCTCCTCCCGACCCGTCACCCCCCCTCCCGTCGCCTCTCGGTGTCAGCGGTCCCCTTTCGCCGTTCGATGGGATTTTTGTGCCCGCGAGGGAGCCCGGAGTGCCGGCGGGGGGTGGCGGGCGAAGCGACCGGATCGCGTGTGGCCGCGGATGTGGGCGGGCGGGGGAGGGTTGAAGGGGGTGGATTTGCGCCATTGTGGACCTGTCTCCCCCCCCCACCCCGCGGTTTCCCTTGAACCCCTACTTCACGCCTCTCCCCTCTTCTTCAGCTCTCGTCCCACCCCCTCGTTCGTTTTGGAACGTTGCAAACTCCCTTGCTCTATTCGGAGAAAGTTTGCCTGCCCTCGTCCTAGAGCTCATCGATAATACTCGTGTGAGTCATGTTAAGCAGTATTGATTTCAATTGATATTGTAGCTCTTCGTCGAATAGAGCTTTAGGACAAAACTTCATGATTTTGTTCGGACGCGAAAGTAGAAGTTTTCGTGGAACTATACCAGTATTAGAAATCTCGCAATCCGCCACATCATTATTTGCGGAACATTGATATTAAATTTTTTATCCGTTATAACTTTCTACGCTCACGTAGAAAACGTTCTAAGAAAGAACATATTCTTGAAGCGCGGTTTTGTTCGTCGTTGATAGGGAATTACACAGAATAATCTATCTCCCATATCAATAGTCCACGATTCACCATATTTTGTTCAAGGAATCATGTTGAGCTATCATGATTACGATGCCAGAATAGGTGCATACTTAGTCAGCTTTTTGAGAGTAGAGATCAGTAAGAGATGTAGTCAGCTTTGTAGAGTTTTGTGTATACAATTAAAACGGACAACTCGTTGGTTCTATGACTTTGGTCAACCACTTAATATACCCAATGGCTACATTGAAGCAGTTTTCTATGAAATTCCAGATTATATGATGGTTAGTCTGCCCGAACATAAGTTTGAAGATGCTTAACTGATAAGTTCATTGCCTGTCGTGAGCCAATCGATTTGGTAGATTAGGCGCTAACATAGTAATTTTCAGATGATGCGAACGCTAGGGAATTCTAGCACTAAGCCCACAACCACATTACTTGAACAGATCCTCTCCATACACTTCTTGATATTATCTGATCCATTTAACTTCTAAATGCACCAATGAAATCTTAATAGCCTGGGTCAAACATACTGACAGTGAACGCAGAAAATAATGTAGGAAATTATGTTTGCCCTCCAGAATCGGAACTTGTTCAATTCGTATTTCCAAAAAATTTTAGTCATTTGTGAAAGGGTGAAAGAGAACTGTCATTGGAATGACTCATTTATTTAATGTGTGCTTAAAACTACTTCGGACGACTGCAATGGTTAAAAGGGAAATGCTTATCATTTTTTGCAATTAATTAATGTTTTTCTTTTGTACTTCATATTATAAGTAATGCAGTATCGACTTCTGGATCGCATTTTTATAAGAAGTTTTAGTGTAAATTAAAAAATTTAGTTTATTATTTAGCAGTTGTTTATTTTTTTTAAGTCAGTAATTTAATTTTACTAGTAGTATTAAGGTTTGTAAATTTGTAATTTTGTAAATGTGTAGTTTAACATAGTATTTGTTTTTATACTGTCAGTAATTTTAAACAGACCCGTTTTAGTCAGTAATTATGGTGCCTATCACGAACAGATAATCATCATTTAGACTACTGTTGGTAAGTTTCGTTTATAAAAGTCGAATCCCCTGAATTGCAGAAACCAGAATAAGTAGTTTAAAAAATGAAATCCCAACACGAGTTTAATTGGTTGTTATCAACTGAAATGAATGCTGAATAGATTGCAATTAAAGAGTTAGATTATAATTTTATTCCATTGTATTTTGTCTACAGTTCCTCTTTATTTTCCTTAAGGCTTGTGCTAAAACCCGTCTGGAACTTAATTTTTTTGATACCTTGGTGTTGCCTTAAACAAAAATGCGTATCTTCTTATCAATGGAGACGTGATAAAGTTACGAATCGGCCTCAAAAATGAAGTCCCTCCGCGATCGTGTGATAAACCTTAGGAAGAGAGGAAGAGTAGAGGGCGTTACTTAGTACCAAACCAGGCAATATTACAACAGAGACACAGAATTACTGAGGGTGATAGATGAAAGAAATTAATGGAGAGTACCTGTTCTGGAGCGATTAATTAGGATATTTATCCCACCCACCCCCCTCTCCCTCTCCGTTCGGCCAGACGAGTAAGTGATGCCGAATGACAAGAAAATGATAATTGATATACTTTTTAACCATATTCCATTTTATTAAACCAAAAAAAATAAATAAATTACTCGAATATCGAGCATAAAAATAAATTGTAATGTTCTCTGTTGCCTTTTGGTCTTGATAGACTGAAGTGGCTGACGGTGAGAGACGTCGGTCGTTATTGTACTTCTCTCTTTAAGGCGAAAGCATCGCTTCAGTGGCATTTTCCTCTCTAAGGTCAAATTTCCTGGACGCCTCTTTCTTTTTTTTTTCTACATGCATCCTCGAAGTTCAGAATGTTAGAATAATGTTGCACTAAACCTTTCTTCGAACTCTCTAGTGTTTTAGGAAAAGTATAAAAATGTGGTAAAACATCTGTTCAACGTCTCGAAGGCTGTCTTGTGTTACTCTGCAAAATCTTTGGATAATGGTGAGAGTAATTGAACTATGTAAAATCAATAAAACAAACACACCTGTCATCTGTGTTGGATCTGTGGTATTTTATCGTCATCCTCTAGGTGGAACGGGAGGGCTTCCGTTTATCGCCGCCCTCTGAGCGTTGGTTTCCCCGAGGAAACCCTCGGGCACTTAGTGAACACCCCCCCCCCTTCTTGGCGTAGAGGCCTGGGGAATGCATCTTGGATCAAATGTGGCGTTTGTAGTTCGTTGTAGGTCAAGGAGTGTCGTCTCATTTTTGGGGAATGTGATTTATGAAAAATATATTCCGAGGCAAGTTTATGTCGTTGTGGAGAAGCCGCCTTGTGAGGCGACACATATTTTTTGACCAGGTTATTGTAGTTTGGATGCGGGTTTTCCTCCGATTTTTCAAATTCGATTACAATTCGAATTTGTGGCTGTCCTCAGATTCTAGTCGGCCTTTATTATCACAAGGTTATGTTTCAAGTCTTTGAATAGAAATAAAAGAGTCAGCATGCGTTCTATCTTTTGTGCCAGTGAAACATTTTATTGATCCATAGGTTAAATATTATTCATTTTATGGAATTTGGAAAAAATTACGTCTGTGGCGAATTCATTTCGTAAATGACTTCGAGGTTACAGCAGAGAATCGATAGGCCTGCGAGCACCCTCGAACGCAAGCAGTCCAAGTACGAGTATATCAAGGAGTTGACATGAAAGTCGACGAGAAGAAAAATAAAATTCTAGAAATCGGAAGACAAAAGATGGAGAAATATGTTCTTTTGATGCAAGTAGAGAGTAACATGTCATGACATCAAAGGGTGTTCGTTGGATTTATTATATGAAAATGAGGTTGTTACTGACTATTTCACTCAGCATGCAACCAAAGTATCCAAAATTTCTTTATATTCATCAAAAGTTCGTTTTGCATCATATTATCAAAGCAATTGTACATTTTGCTCGACAGAACAACTGCTTCACTTTAATTTAATCCGATCGCCTTCGTAGAAAGCGTGGCTTTAATGGCTTGAGCTATGCCAGAGTTATTAGGCGAGCAATTTTTTATTAACCTCTTATAAGTCAATTGTATTTGTGCATTCGCTGTTTTACCTCCGCAAATACTTGCATTTAACGAAATGATTCCAGTCTGGTTAGGTCAAAATTAAAGTCATCAACTGTCAAAATTACGCTTGAAAGTCCCATTGCAGTCGAGTCGATCACCGTTCCAAAATGAAGCCTTTCTATGCGGATTGGTGGCTCAGCAAACATTGAAAAACATTTCGTTCGCTGTGGAGCGAAAAGCAGATATGACCTACATAGAGGCGGCAAAAACTGCAGCAATCTACCTTGGACCTGAAGACGCTAGCTGGGGCGCTGACGAAATTATTGTCTACCCGACCCTACGAGCGAGGAGAAAACTCGAGAAGAATGCAGTGATCACTCCAAAATGTACATTTTTTGTTTTGTACGTATACTTGTAGTCACGCAAGTTGAATGCACGTGTGTGCTACGCCACCGTAATTTCATTTCTTTTAACCCCCAGCATCCCTCGTAAATAGCAATGGATATATCACAATCAGTTATCCTCGAATTCTCATTTTCATACTGATTTGGGACTTTGAGAAATGTTAGTATCATCATTCGCCAGATGATGTGGAGTGTATGTGCACTACAATATTTCGCTTGTAAGCGGAATATGATTACGAATGTTCACAATTTATAATCGTTGTTAAAACGATTGTCGCCGTACATTCCCGCCAGAAAACACGACTTCCAACTTCCCCACGCAAATTTTTCGTTGTTTTGGTCGTCTTTAAGTGCTGAGCCGATGCACGTTCTCGCATTTTCGACGGCGACCGTGTTCTCCTCTCGGTGCTCACTGCTCATTACCCCATCAAGGTTCGAGGGGTTGCCGTTTCCGCGGTGTAAACTTCACGAAAGAGAGCGGCCGATAAAAATCGATAACTTGATAATCGGAGCATTTGGAAAGGGAGGGCCGACCGTCACGAGCCATTTCTTTCGGGCGTCCCCGAGCAAACTCACCCCCGCCGGACCCGAAGGGAGTCAGAGGGGGATGCGGGGATGAGAGGAGGGGGAACCCAAGGGGGGTGGGTGAAGTCGAGGGCGGTTTGCTTTGGTTGTTTACAAATTGTCTTCCTCTGGATTGTCTGTTCCCTTGGTGGCCTAATTCCTTGATGGCACCCAGTTTAAGGGGGCGGTTCTCTTGGCACTTCGGAGGGGGGAACAACTGGGGTGGCGTTGACGTCACGTGGAGAGCGTTCAGCCCCCGTCCCGCCCCCGTCCCGCCCCTCGTCCCTCCCCTCGTCCCTCCCCACCACAGGCCCACCTTCCTCCTCCTCTTTCTCCGCTCTTACCATCCGCCCGCCGCGGTTTCTCTGCTGGGCTCGGGGTAAAGTGGTAATTGACCTTGTTCGATGAAGCTTATGTTAACGATGTGTCGGACACCGCCAATCCACGACATGCAAGACTCCTTCTTCCCCACGTCGGGGGGTGGGGATGGGGACAAATACCCCCGCTCCGCCGCTGCCGTCGTTTCCATTTTTCCAACCGACTTCCGATCCACAGTTCGATATTTTGTGTCCGTTTGGTGGAAAAATCCACAAAAAACCCTGATTAGTAGTTTGCTAACAATTTGTAGCCATTTGTAACCGACCTGGGGTGGTGGTCTCCATGTTAATTCCAATTCTCTCAGCCATCGCGTATGATGGGTATTGAAATAATTTTGCTCATTCTTTATTTATTTTTTTTTAGTTTTCGATATGATTAGTAATATATAGTCTCGTGGAAGTTTCTGCCACTAAATAAATTTATTTACTTTCTCCGGAACCGTATCCATTCGAAATGGATGTTTTTCATGGAAGAATTTTGATTGCTTGGGCGGCGTTTTTTCCCTTCATTTTGCTTATCATGTGAAATATGAAGATTCGCTTATCAGCCATCGCATAAATATTTTGTTTGTATTGGCTTTTTAGCGACGAGTATGTCCCTGAAATGCATCGTGAACTGTAGAGAGAAACGTTAGCGAATTATTTATTTTTTAAAACTTATTAAGTCTTTCCTGAATTAACCATTTCATTAATTTTTTTATTACACATTTAATAGTAGGTATTTAGTTAATAGAAGGAATTTCACCGTAGCCATTTCACCTAATTGTTTCAGATTTTTTAAAGAAATTATTGAAATGTCTTTTTAACTTATTCCCATGTGACTTCCTTTGTGCTTACTTGATCGTGCTTTCGGCTTGGTGTATGTAATGGGACAGTCCAACCTTTCTATGATTCTAAAAAATACTCTTTAAGTAAACTTAAAAACAACGTACAAATGAGATATTTGGACGATTCATTTCGGAATATTTTACAATTAAGCTTTTCAGCGAGAAAGAGTTAAAGGGAGCTGCGAAGCGGCCTAAGAACCGCATAAGAAAGTTTGCCGCGTTCGGTGGTCGATACTCGGGTCTGTGAATATAGCCGGCATAGGCAAAGGTAGACATACCATAACTGAAGTTACAATTGATCAGTTCTCCTGAAATGGAGAATGAAAACATTTTCATTCCTAAACAAAAGTTTGAGAAATGTCAGTTGACGAACGGGATTTTTGATGCCTCATTTCTGTGCCAGAGCCATTCCATGGCCGTGTGATTTAATTCGTTGATACCAATCCGTATAAAATGTCGTTGCACAAGTTGAGTCTCACTTTGTAGTCGAAATCTACCCAAGTTGGCGAAAAATTGCTTTCGTTCATTTATTGAGTGTTGGTAATCATTAGCCACCTTTCTTTCAATATGTTCGTCTTTTTGTGCCAGGAACACATGCCCCAAACATAATTTTTCACCTGTCTCCAAATCATTAGCTTGAGACCCGAGTAAAACACACGCCAACTTTATTTTCACTGCGGAGGACAAGAAGAAATATTTGCCCATAGTTGAGTTGACCTACAAGGGTAATGCAAGACAATATTTGGGTAACGAATGGAAATATTAGCAGTTCCCTTAGCTGTACACATAGGGCGAACTGTACATGGTAACCATAGCTATCGTCCGTGCCCAAGCGTTGGAACCGTACGGAGCCACTCTGATTTCGTAAAAGGAAGATCACTGTCATCGGTGAGATTCACGAGTCCAAGTGATTTTTTTTCTTTCCATTGAAAATGCTTTCTATCCCGTAAATTGTGATTTATTCAGTGAAATAGAAATTTTCCGTCCGTATGGTTTTTGGGAAAGCCTCTCACGAGGAAGCGCAGCAAGGATCGCAGTGCTGGAAGGGATTAAAAAATAGCCCCAAGCGAAATGATTGATGACCCGCCCGAAGAAGGCCCGGTTTCCCCTTGGTAGCGTTAAGTTATTCCGCTTACGCTTATGCATATTTTAAGGGAATTGTTTAATAGTCGCCGTAGTTCCAAATGCTCGCCTTAAAATTCATACCTGTTTGTCGTTCACTACTTCCTCCTTTTGTTTTCCCATCTTGATTTTTGTGTTGCGATGATCAACCACAATGATTGATCGTTATTGATGTGTACATCCATCCCATTATGACGACATTCATTATTGGGAGCAGTAGTCCTTAATCTTCATTTGTTTTTTCTCTTACTTTTTTACCTTGACGTATCCACTCATAGTTGTTGAGGAAAAATTGCACATATGTCCCAGATTCAATGGTAACAGATGAACGTTTTCAGAAGCGAATGAGAATAACGAATTGAGTGAGACTTTCCACCACTTCAAAGAACACGTAGGTTGTTGTGATAGGTGAGGATAGAGACCTCGTGCTAAGTCACGCAGTGGAGTAGGTGGCCAGTTCTTTTCCTCGTGAAATCTGATGTTTCCCTGTAAGATATAATGTTCGTATAAAATCACATGGATCGTTCGAACCTGAAGTTGTCCAAAGTCACCCGAATCTAGGAATAAAAAAAACTGTGCACGTTATATGAATAGTTAAAAAAAATGACGAAACGATTGTAAAGCAGAGGAAAAAAAATGAGGAGACTAACAAATCGTACGCGAAGGATGAAGACTTTAATAATTAATTTCATTCGAATCTACAGTAGATCCCCTTAGGTATCAACAAATCAAAAAATTAATCCGTTCTCAGATTTGTTTTACTCGTCCCTACCCTCCACTCTCCCATCTGCCATCATCTCATTTCTACGTTCTCTGCTAGTCCATCAACTGTTTCACGAGGCTCCTCCGAGATATGTATCCATAGTTCCTCCAGTGTAATTTGCCTTTCACCGTCTTCGGCTATAAATTATACCTGAAAACACGTCGTGTGAGTTTTAGCCCGTGGCCTGAGGATAAGCCCCAGGTCTAAATTTCCTCCCTCGCAAATTATGTATTTTAGACCCTATGGTTGCCGCTTCGAGCTTCATTTTTCAGGCCATGTCATTTCGCCGTTTCCCAAAATATCCAACCCCCATTACTGGCAGTTCGACTTTTGGGTTTTCCTGTCTCCATCGATCTCGAAATGATCTAATTTCGAAAGCCTAAATGTTTAGCCCAATATAGAAATGTACTCTGTCGAATAGTCCCCAACCGAAAATATAACTCGGACTATTCCGGGAGGGGATTATCTCGCGTATTGAAAAAATCCGCGAAAGTGCTAGCTAGTTTTTGATATTTGGAATTGATAATTTGATGGTGTGCCGTTGGCATCAATATCGCCTTATCACATAATTTATGGTCGTTCATTATCTCATGTACATTGTAATTAGCTTTGCTCTGCCGCCCACCATGGCCTCCAACTTCACTCACTCGCATGGAGGGCTAGCTGCGGCATCTTCCCCCGGGTATGTGTCGGTTGCCGACGGCTATTTTTCAGTCACGGCTCTACCATTAAAATTCGTCATGTACTCGTATTAAGTCCATCTTCTCCCAGCACCATCCATTACCCCTCCGACTGCCGCCGCTTATTGTTGGCGGCTTCTTAATTTGTCTCGAGTGTTATTGCATATTTTAAAGCCAACTTCTTTATCTAAAGATTGGCCCCCACATCCGCCATCTGGTGAACGTGCTCGTTAGTTTAAAGTATGGTCGCGAGAGGCAGTTCTTCGCTCACACCAATATAGAAGTCAAAAACAGCGGGAAGGTATCGCTGAAATGGTGTTAGCAGTCACGAAGGTTCTTATGTAATGACAAGAAGCATAAAATTTCACAATAACATAGCTTTTTGTGATTACTATGAAGTAAACGCAATTAATAGTGGTTTTTACACGTTATATCAAACTTGAGAAAGCATCTATAAAATGAGCAGCATAGGCTCGTCTTAAGCAACTGAATAGGAAATGTAAGAGGGCGATAAATAATAAATCATTGGAATTAGCACTACTGGAAGGTTGGAGACCAGGTGGGTTCATAGCGTAGCGTGGGCGTGCTAATTACCTAATTGGCTGTGATTCTCCCGCGCTCCTATATCCTCCCTCCCTCCTTCCTCCCGCTCCGTAGCGCTCTCCTTCCTCATCCCTCGTCAGGCATTTTCATCTCCCTCGTCCCACGCCAGCCGTCCCCTCGTAGTGCCCGCCCACGCCTATGGAAACAATACGGAGTCTGCTTCAGCAGCGTGTATGGAATGTACGCTTTTAAGTCTTTTCTCTCATTCCCATCTCCCAGTTGCAACTCCCATCTCATACGCGATCCATCTTCATTTGAATGCAACAAAGATTGAGCCAGACCTCGAAGGGAAACTACTCAAAGTTTGCACTCGTGATAGGTGGAAAATTTGATATTAAAAGGTATGCCAGAGTTGGCATTTTAACAGTTTCTGAGGACATTGGAAAAAATGCGATTTTCTATGCGTGTATTTCGTTATTGTCTGCTCTATGCTTCTATTTTCGCTCATGACGGCCCCACCATAATAGGTTTTAGTAATAAGATTTTTTAATCACCCTTTGGAACGATGCTGAGCTGTTATAAATATATTGCGACAAATCTTCGGCATTTTGGAACGTCGAGTTTCTAAACCTCAAGAACGGCTCTTGCGTTGCTCCATGGTTGAATAGTCGGATATTAGTGCACACCTCATGCATTATTTCTGAAATGCCTGTTGTGTCATCGCAGACAAGAATTTAGCTTCGTCTATTTCCGAAATTGTTTCTTAAGTACGTGCTTCTAAAATACAGTCTAGCATTTCAGTCGATGTCCTTTTAGACTGTGCTGTAAACGTGGTTGTTCTTTCAAAATTCTGTTTTGGGTTTTCATCAAGCCTACCAGCGAATTCCACAGGCCCACGAGTAATACTACCTTGATCAAAAAGTTCCCGGAATAACCACCGTGTGGCGCTCCCATCATTCCGATTTGAGTTCTGTTTTTTTTGTTAAATTGGTACATCTGTTGTTGATATTCCCTTTAAATCTTAGTGTCATAACTTGACATTTGCAAAAGTTACGTAGCCAAGAGTACATCTATCTCTGTGTGTGTTGGCGATTTTTTACAATTGCAGAAATGGATTTAAATTTGCAACAACGAACTTGTATTAAATTTTGCGTAAAAAACGGATTTAGTGGCGCACGGACGTTGGAAATGTTGGAAAAGTGTTTCGGCAGCGATTCTCTAAAAAAAACGGTCGTTTACCAGTGGCACGAGCGGTTCAGAAGTGGTCGTGAGTCAATCGAAGATGATGAACGCAGTGGCAGACCATCGACATCGAAAGTCGGTGAAAAAATTGATAAAGTAAAAGAAATGTTGGTCAATAACCGCAAATTAACCATTAGAGAAATAGCGGAGGACTTGAACATTGCCTATGGATCCGCCCAAGACATTGTGGTTAATGATTTGGGTTTCCGTCGTGTAGCAGCAAAGTTGGTGCCAAAAGACCTCAATTTCATGCAAAAAAGAGACCGTGTTGACGTCGCAAAAGACATGATTTGCGAGGCTGAATCCGATCCCACATTCATCAAAAGGATCATTACTGGAGACGAGACGTGGGTTTATGAGTACGACACGCAATCCAGACATCAGGCAAGTGAATGGCGTTCACCAAATGAGCCGAGACCAAAAAAACCACGTCGTTTTCAGTCAAAAAAGAAGGCAATGCTGACGGTTTTCATGGATTACAACGGTGTAGTGCATCATGAATTTTTGCCAGAAGGCCAGACAGTAAACAAAGACTATTATTTGGGCGTTATGAGACGTTTGCGTGAAGCAATTCGCCGAAAGAGACCAGAAATCGTCGCACAGTGCGTCGAGACCGTCGCACAGTGCTATCATTATTCGTAATTTTTTGACGAAAAATGCAACAAATACCATCCAACAGCCACCGAATTCACCTGATTTGGCTCCCTGTGACTTCTTTCTGTTCAATCGAGTTAAAAAACCATTACGGGGAACGCGTTTTAGCAGCCGAGAGGAAGTAATGGAAAAATCGCAGGAAGCACTGATGGACATACCGATAACCGAATATAAAAAATGTTTCGAGGATTGGATCAAGCGCTGGCATAAGTGTGTTGCAGTCGATGGGGATTACTTTGAAGGGGACAATATAGATTTAGATGAATAAACTTGTATTTTTAATTTTCTGAATAAATTCCGGGAACTTTTTGATCAAGGTAGTAAGCAGTTGAAAGATTGCCGGCACTCATGGTTTCGTAAGGAGGTTAACAATTTTCACAGAACTTGCTATGCAAAAATTATTTTCTATATCTATTTATATCAGCTATTAATTATGTTTGAGAATTTCGCCCAACATTTTCTAACTTGTTTTTTTTACCGATTTACGCAAATAATACCTGAATAGCTACTTGTTGTTCACTGTTCCAATTTGTACAAAGCTTATTACGTTCTTTTATCTGATTATCTGTGTGCTTGTGCTTATTCGTTTTCAAGGATTAAAGCACACTGTTTCTTTAACACCGTTCAAAGTCTACGGAACAAAACCGGTAAAAACCCAATCACGGTGAATTTATAGGTGGATGTTAAACTTTCGATGATAATTCTGTTTTCTACCGCTCGCAAACCGAACCAAATTAAAATTCAACAGGAGTCGTCCTTTACTCGAAATTTCACTTTTGCGTTGAAGCAGTAAATCAGAAAATATTACTTCCTCTAGAACTGACGCACTGCTTTGTAGCGTTCTGGGACACTCCTCATGGGTTGTCACTATTGTGTCTGGTTGACAGTAGGTTCAAAGCTGACTGGATCTACAGTATCTCGAGCTTCAGTGTCCGACTCCAGTCATCAGAAATAACCTGCGAAATATGTATTTGTATGCATGAATTGAGTAAGTAAGTTCATTCGGACCGCATTCGGGCCTTCCTTCCTCCGCTGGTGCCCCTTCCCCGCCGCAACTCAACCCCTAACTCCCCATCCCTAAAACCCCAACTCGGCTGACTTCGCTCCTCGGTCGATTGGGTCTTGCAAACTTGGAGCCCATGCTCTATTGTGGCCTTCTTTGTTGTACCCCTCTTTCTTCAAGTGCCTTCTCGAAAAATTCCACCGCAACAGGATTCCATTCGGTCCACGTAAGCCCCAGCCAGACCACATCGCATCATGCTGCGCAATTATTTTCATGTGCGACGCTGGGAAATAATGAAAAACTAGACAATTTTCAAAATAGTACGTTTAATGTGATTGGATTTTTGTTGTTTTCGACAAAGGCCTTAAATTTTAATTCTCACAAAGAGAGGTAATTCTCAAAAGTAGTCAACGAGGATCTGCAGCACCGGTCCGCCACAGGCTGGGGGCTTGCAGTGTCCTTTAATTCCCAAGTTGACCGAAGATTTAGCACACCTATTTGTTGTAATTATGTCCTCAAGAGTATCATTTTTACCGCAAAGCTGGTTATTTTTTTCTACATTTCTTTTTGTGATTTTTATTTCGGTAGAGATAACGTCGTGAAGAAAAAATTTGAATTTTTATTTCCTGAATCAAGAACTGAATCGTACTATGCCGTTCTGAGAGTAATGCGGTTATCCTCAAAGCTTATGCCGCTCACTGAAACTTTTGTTACTAAGTAAATGGGACATTTCCTCAAAGGGATTTTGCTGTAAATAGAAAAGATCACTTGATGTAGAGTAGGTTGTTGGATTGGATTTTGCTTGGAGTCACAAAATATTTATTTGATAGTTGTGTTCATTCAAAAACCTACCTTAACCGGTAGATTACCTAATAATAGATGGATCACTGATGGAGAATTTTTATGCGAATTCCTGAAAGGGTATCTGGTGTCAGTTGGATAATATGCCCATAAGGTGTTATGCGTACATAACATTTAAGTGCTGTAATTAAGTTTAAGAAATGATGCGAGAGAAGCGTAGGTTGATTAGAATCTTAAACTGTCATGATGAAAGAATGCCTATTACGTGTACAATGTTTAGGATATCCTGAAACTGGAAAATAATGAATGCATAGTTGTGATTAACTTAAATATTTGAATGAAGAGTTCCTAATTTATCCCATGCAAGAATTTGAATGCATGGTCGTTTATTTCATGTAGGTACTTCAGTGGAAACTTTCATAAAGACATTTAATAATTTAGTAATGCGTTATGTTGCCGCAGGCTTCTCTAACTGCGCTGTAGAATGTCATTTCAGTCTGTGGCCGCACGTAGTCAAAATACGAGAATTGAAAGGTTTAAGTTGACAATGGAGTGTTATTTTTCTTATGCAGGTGCTTGCGATTGTTTTTATTGTAGATTTTAAAAAAGAGCGCAGTAAGCGAAGAGTTCGGTTTGATAGGTGATGTTAAACCTTTCCTCGTTCTAAGTCCTACAGCGTGTGCAATTTACACATCAGAGAAGGGTGTTTTACTTATTTCATTGAAATAAAAAATGATTGTCATTAGTAACAGTGATTGCAGTATTTTTTATAATCTTCGTGATTAGTTCATCCCTTATTTCAGAAGATAATTCATAATATGCGATCAAATTGATGCCATATTGTAAAAGTCGATTCACCGTTACTAAGGAAGTTTTTACATTTCAGTAAATAGAGCAAAACTTAATTCATTGCTCCTAAAATCAATCATTAAATTTCGATTTTTTTTCTTGTGTCGGAATTAGTCCTTAAACAATTACCCTCTACCTCATTCAATGTCAATCAATGTAAAATAATTACTTGACAGCATTTTATTAAAACAGAACGCCTCCACAAAACCGAAACATAATTGAGTCAAGACGTAATTTTCTCCATCATGGGAAAAATTCGAAAATATTGGGACTAAAAGAAGTGTCATTTCCTTATGTAACGTAGGAAGGAACCTTCTATGCTTTTCACGAGAACGAAAGTAGAATCAATCTGTAAATAATGTTTCTTTCAAAAGTAGAAGAGTAAAGATTTTTAAATAGTTATTTTTGCTGAAGGTGTCAGTATTATTTTCCACATACTCCCGTTATACGTACTCTATTCAAGGAAAAATCACGGATAACTATTGTGGAAAAGTCATTTATTATAATTTCTATTAGACTTTACTCACTTAGGAGACGATTTGATGAAATGTTTAGAATATGTGGGGTTGTTATACTTAAAGGCTTAGTCACGTAAAATGTGCCAAATATTTCTAGCTAGTAGCATTTTTACCACGATATTATATTTGCATTGTAAAATCATTAGACACGAAGTGTAATTTTTATAACAAAGGGACTAAAATGATAACATAATGCCATATTGTGGATTGGAATATGTAGATGAATAGCTCAAACTCGATTTTTTCGACTTGACAATTTGAAGGTTTGCCGTAAGAATTTCTTTATTTAGGTAAAGGCCGTTTGGCAAATTGTAACTTGCCAATTAGGGTGTACATCTAGTGAAAGCGTGTGGATCTGACTTTTTGAAGGATAAGTTAAGTAAGGTTGAGTAATTGAAAATGTTAGAACAGTTAAACAGCGTCGCAGAAATGAGATCATAGGCATTTATAATTTGTTGTTCTATTTGTGTCTGCCGGTGATTAGTACGATATTTCGATACCCGTAAGCTCTTCGAATATTCATTTAACCTTACAGAGCGGAAATCGTAAAAACGAGGGACCCCAGGAAAGCGATGATCCATGGAGCACCCCGGCTACGCGGGCTGCATATAAGCGTAAACTCTGTCCTATATATTATCTTAATCCCACCCTGGTCGGCGGGAGTAATTGAACTCTCGCATGGTGATGACGCAAATAGAGTCGTGAGGCACCTATTAAGCCATGCATTTGACAGTCAAGGCCGAAAATGCACTCACTGTTACGGTGACTTCGTTATCTATTCCAATGAGAGGGCCTTGGGACCTAGTTGTCTGCCGCTCTGCGCTCTCTCACTCTCCCCTCTCCCCCCGCCAGCCCCGTTCCCCCACTGGCCTCCGTTTGCCCTCCACCCGCCCCGGGTCCCCACGGAGACCGCTAATTCATCTTACGTTTCCCGAACCGCGACCTCCACGGCGCGCCGTTGCGTAATACGCATTCGCATCATGTTCTCAATCCCTTCCCCCCGTCTTCCCATCAACCTTTCTCGTCCTCTCGACTGCCTCAATACGAATTCCGTGTGGAATGAGGAGTAGGTGGGTAAATTTTCCCACACCCCTATCACCTATCACCCCTCACGCCCCAGTGATGTGTCATTCCTCGAGTTGGGTGTAATTTTTGGAGCATGTTGGAGATCGATCGTTAAATTATAAATCACATTTAACTTTATGATTATCAAAAGTCGTGTCTTCATGACGTAAACGGTATTTTTAATCTTCGTGTTGATTTTTGGGCAAGAAGAATGGGTTGTTTTACGTCCAAGTATTTCACCTGTGGCAGTTTAATTTGGACGTTTGAGTGAAACTAAAACTTTGTCTTTTATGCCATGACGTGTCTAAGGAACTATTAGTCATTATGGCGTAATCGTACGTGCTCACCTTCGAAATTGATCTTATTGGAGATCTTTGTTTCTTTTTGCGTGTAGCGAAATGGAAACATAAATATGGAAAATGCTCTCGTTGCGCCGGTGTGGTTTCTTTCACTGCCATGTTGATATCCAGCGGAGGTTTCAGTATTATATGAATTTTCCAATAGTAGGATACCTTTGCATTGTGCAAAATCTCATGTCATCGCTGACCATGCAGAGCTCAACGATGGGTCGTGAAAAATTTTCTCTGTCCAGTTGCTGCCATTTTTATCCGCGGTATCCTCTCATAGAGATCCTAAGATAACACAGGCCTACAAAAAAAAATTTTTTTTTGGTGCCGGGAATCTTTGTGTTGATTTTAGCTATATTTGTAGAGCTGAATCCAAATATGAAATCCGTTTTTATTTAACAGCTCTACTTTTTTTAGATATGGCACATCTTACGATTAGTTGTTTTAATATTTGATATATTCCGGAAAATAATTTTCAAAGTTAAATAAATCTATAAGTATACATAGGAATATATGGTTAAAGAAAATAGGAAAAATATTACAGACTTTGTGAAACGTGCATACTTGGGATATTTTGGTGTTAAGCTTGGTGACCAAGATAAAACATGGGCAACGCATTTTGTGTGTAAAACATGTACTGAACATCTGCGGCAATGGACAACAAAACAAAGGAAAAGTCTAAAATTTGGTGTGCCAATGGTGTGGAGAGAACCTGTGAACCATATTGACGACTGTTATTTTTGCATAGTAAATGTTTCGGGAATAAATCGAAAAAATCGCCATATGTAAGTGGACATATCCAGATTTGCCTTCAGCTAGACGCCCGGTACCCCATTCAGAAATACCGATCCCAATATTTCAGACGTTATCAGATATATCTAAGGAAGAATTTGAGTTATTTGAAAACATTTCTCATTCTATTGACGATAGTGGCAGTGACTACGAGGGGGTATCAATAATTCCTCAACTATTTAATCAAGATGAACTAAGCGATCTTGCTAGAGAACTGAACTTATCGAAGGAAGCATCCGAACTACTAGCATCAAGACTGCATGAAAAGAATTTACTGCAACCCGGTACAAAAATAAGTTTTTATCGCACAAGGGAAAAGGATATGCTACCCTTCTTTACTCAAGAAGACAATCTTACATTTTGTTTAGACGTTAAGGGTCTTTTGGAAAAAATGGGACTACTATCACAAAATGATGCTAGTGATTGGCGTTTGTTTATTGATAGCTCCAAGCGTGGTTTAAAATGTGTACTTCTTCACAATGGTAACAGGTTTGGCGCAATACCAATCGCTCATTCAACTAAAATGAAAGAAGAATACAATACAATAGCATTGGTCTTACAGAAGATAAAATACCAGGAACATCGCTGGGTGATTTGTGTAGATTTAAAAATGGTGAACTTTCTTCTTGGGCAGCAAAGTGGCTACACAAAATATCCTTGTTTCTTGTGCCTCTGGGATAGCAGGGACAGACAAAACCACTGGATTAAGAAGGAGTGGCTTAAGAGAGAAAACTTGGTTGTTGGGAAAGAAAACATCATTGCTGAATCTTTAGTTGAAAGAGAGAAAATCATCTTACCGCCTCTACATATTAAACTAGGCCTAATGAAGCAATTTGTAAAGGCTCTTGACAAGGATGGACCATGCTTCGGCTACTTAAGACTAAAGATGCCCCATATAAGTATTGAAAAACTTAAAGCTGGTATTTTTGAGGGGCCACAAATCAGACAACGTACAAAGGATCCTTCTTTTGTCGAGTCACTGAATGAGATTGAAAAAATTAGTTGGATGTCATTTGTTGAGGTCATAAAAAATTTTCTAGGAAATCACAAAAGTGGAAATTATATTGAGCTGGTAAACATTATGCTCAGTAACTTCAAATCACTTGGATGTAATATGAGCACAAAAGTTCACTACCTACACAGCCACTTAGACAATTTTCTTGGAAATTTAGGAGACACAAGTGAAGAACATGGTGAAAGATTTCACCAGGATATAAAAACAATGGAAGCTCGCTACCAAGGAAGATGGGATAACCATATGATGGCAGATTACTGCTGGTGCTTAAAACGAGACTGTTTGAACAAAGTGCACTCAAGAAAATCGCGCAAAAGAAGCTTCCGATGTGTTGAGTGATGCTTTTATGTATTTTTTTCTTTTCAATTTGTTGTATTACAGTAAAAAATTGTAGTATTTGTGTTCAATTGTATTGTAAAATTCTTTTGTGTTTGTGGGTGATTTAACAGCCCTAGAAATAAATCAAGTCTTTATATTTAGTGGGTTTTATTATTAATATAATATTCCCATATCATCATGTAGAAGATTTTTTTACGTAAGTAACAACATATCTATATCTTGAAAACTATAGCTGATAGGAAAAAACTAGTGTCATAATTGGATTCAGCACCCCAATTGTTCTTTGAATCAGCATTAAAAGCTCCGGTACCAAAACCACTGTTGGCCTGTGTTATTAATATAATATTCCCATATCATCATGTAGAAGATTTTTTTACGTAAGTAACAACATATCTATATCTTGAAAACTATAGCTGATAGGAAAAAACTAGTGTCATAATTGGATTCAGCACCCCAATTGTTCTTTGAATCAGCATTAAAAGCTCCGGCACCAAAACCACTGTTGGCCTGTGTAATCGTTTCCTTTAAGTAAACAGGACGCGAAATATTCTTGTATCTTCATCCTCCGAATGCGTAGTTATTTCTTTTGAATCCTTTCTTTGTTTGTCGAGAGAGAATGTAATGTTTTTCGACGATGCGGAAAACTGGAAAAATCGAGGGATTTCTTAAGTCTGGAGAAACTTGCTCTGGACCTTAAATGTTCACATTGTAAACTAAAGAGATGTATTAAATTTATAGCTCTTATCAACAGCTTTAGCTGCATGATCTCCCGCTCTGCTGGTTGCTTTCTCCTCCGACAATGCTGTACTTTCTATGTTCTTTGTCAGCCAGTAATCAAACTGATTCCACTTCGTCAGGTTGTTTCATTCTTAAATATTTACCATACGCTCGGCTGTATATTTTCAGATATTCTTGCTCTTGCAATTTCAGTGAAATATTAATTATTGGTAAGAGCTTTTACTAATTTTCACAATGTCGAAATATTTTAAATTTATTTTTCGTCAATTTAAATTGTTATAAATTTATATGCGTCCTTCTTTGCTTATTAGCTTATAATACTCGAGTGTAGTTCATTGGGAATGCAGTAAATTCTCTTATATGAATAAGAGAAATTGGGTCGTAAAATATTTATTGCATGGAAAAACAATGAAATTGATACACCTGAGTTTTATCCTCCTGCAACAACTAATAATAACATTCTAAATGCTTCTGTTAATATGGTACACGTATCAACTTGGAAAAAACATCTAATATAACTCATATTCAAAATAATTTACAATAATACCCAATTTAAATTTTCGAGATGGAGTTTCGTTTTTAAAAAGAATTCATTTTAACATTTGTGATTTACGACGATTTCTGGCGTAATTTACTACGGGGTATTTCGTCTAGGTCATCACAAAAAAATAAGAGTCCCCGGTCAGTCTTTATGTACACTAATTAAATGTTCCGTCCAAATAAATGCTAAATACACTGCAACAGACTTATTTGTATCACTGAAACAGAAACTACCAATGCATACCGGCCGGCCGGCGCGGCGCGGCGGTGGGCAATTGGCCCCTTGCTCTCCCTGAGCGCTCTTTGAGGCGACTTAGGAACAAAGAGCACACCAGCGAACCGCTTGGTATTCGTCACGTCCCATTGTATTCCACCATCACATTTAATACTTTCCATAGCATTTCCTTCTCTCTCACCTTTGTACCCTCGCCCTCTAGCCGCACTGAATCCGAGCGTGTCTGTGGAGTTGCTTTGACATGCCTGTAGACTGTTTTGTCGTAAGACTCCAATGAGTCCATACTTGAATGGGTGATGGTCGAAGTGAATTCGGAGGGTTTTCGGCCTAATAGAGGCTCTCTAAGAAGAAATAATTCATTTCAGGTATCTAAGGCTTACTAAATGTCCCCTTTTGTGTTTTCCAAGAGTAATAATAGACGATTCTATGGAACAAACTCTCCAAGATTTCAAGTGAAATCGTCAAGGAATTCCAGGGGCCTTAGTGCATTTATCTTCAACAGAAGGACAGTTGAAGTAGAGGAGTCCAGGATTTGCATCTGAATGCATTAACTTATCCTTTCTGAAGGCATTATAATAGGGAATACCCCGAATGAATTGGAGAACGGTAAAAAAATTGGTAAGTTGCATTAGATCCAACCGTGTAAAAAATTAATATCTCGCACAAGTTGAAAAATTCTTATATTTTTACTTACTGACGGTCAAATTATCCAAGTTAAAAAATTAAAATCTTGAAAATCCACATTATGCTTTCCAATTCATTATCTACTTTCTGATGCGTTTTTAGAATCCTTGTTCCACGGATAATCTTAAAAGTAGAGGTCTGACAAGTTATGTAAAATTTCAATTGATATTATTAGCAGTAAAATGTGAGTTATGGTTAACATTAGTGTTGTTAGAAATTCATTCTATAGTTTGTCAATTTTGTTACCCGGTATAGTATATCTGTTACCGATGTTTAATTTCCTTCATAGGACGTTATTATTTCTCTTTCTGTACGTATTCCTAATGTTAGCACCTAACTCGAAATTTTAAAAATAATATATTTTTGTAAATTCCTAGCAAAATCCTTGCAGAATGCGAGAATCCAGTTTCAGTCAGTCAAGACGCCAAGTTTTCGCATACTTCAATAGCACTGGATGCTTGTGGGGAGGGATGGGGTAGGGCAGCGATCACTGGCTTGGAGAGGGGAGAGTGAGGGAGAAGGAGAGGTTTTTTGGGAAATGTGGCTGGGTAATGGGTTGTCACGGCAGGGGGTGAGCGAAGATCGGAGTAGATCATATGGATTGGATTTAGGATAGAATAGACTTAAGTAAAGGTGAATGGAAAGTGTACAATTGTACAAGGGGAATCGGGATGGTGCGGAGGCTAACCAACAGGCTTCCCACCGCAACGGCCCGGGTTCAAATCCTGGTGACAACAAATACTTTTCAGTGGTATTCTGATCCCTGCTTGAGGTGCTTTGTGGAGAGCACTTAGCACCACAGAGTGAGTACGACGTCCGTCGGATGGGACGTTAAACTGCGGACCCCTTGGCGCCTTTCGACAAGAGTAGGCTAATGGCGCAAATGACCTTAGCTGTCGGTCGCCTCCCCAACAAAACCAAACAACCAGCCAACAATTGCTCATGTACTATATTTTCATTTGGAGAGGTTTGACCTATCAAGAATTCCTAGCTGCTCAAGTGCGTCAAGTCTTGGGCCATTATTTTCCTAAATTCTAGCTGGTCATGGCATGTTAATCTTGGAACTAATCGATCACTAGGATGTGTTCGACCCCTCTAGGAGTGCACGAATTGTATGTGTGGAGTCAGATTAGTGGACGTAAAAGTTTGGCTCGACGTAACAATTTCCATATTTTCTCCCATTTGATTAACATGTAAAGGCGGTTATGTTTTGTGTAGATCTATTTACTTGAACTCATTAATATGGCCGACTTTAAAATTCCATACTTGCTAGTAAACAGTGGAGAATGTTTTAAACAAGACAGAAACCGGGCTGATTTTAATTACAAGAACGTTTTTACACATTTCGCTATAACTCCTAAAAATAGCGCACTCAAGCGTGCGAGTTCCTTCTTCACATTGGACCGTGTAAAATTCCATTGCCGGTTCTTACGATTTGCAATCCTTTCTTTCCATAGGCTGAGCAACCTGCGAAGGTATCTATCTATCTATAAAGTAATTATTAGCCATTTTCCACGATTCAACCAACTTTTAGATCAAATGATTTAGACGTATAAAAGATTTTATGCCCTAAAGGATTTTCAGGAGAGGTAAGTAAAGCGCGAGCGAATATGAACGGAAGTTTATAGCATCGGAATTGAAATTAAAATAGAGGCCAACAAAGTCAATACAATCAAACTTTCGGAGAGGATTGGATTACGAATAGCTTTGGAGGACTCGATAATTGCTGGGTATTTCAACGCTTTCCGGATTCAAAAATCCCTTCGTATCTCCCCCTTGCAACTTTTGCTAATAAAAAGAGGCCACCGAAAAGTGGGTAGGTGTGAGCGGAAATCGGCGGAGGTCCATGACATCTGAATTGAAATTAAAATGGAGGCTGGCATAGTCTATCCACTTAAACTTTCGGGGAGGGACGGACTACGGCTAACTTTGAATGGCTGAAAATAATCATTATTGGGCATTTTCATCGCTTGGCGAATTCGGAGGTCGATTCATACAGACTTGTGATAGCTTTTATTAATTAAGGAGGTAGAAAAGTGTGGATATGTGTGGGTACGCATCGACGGAAATCAATCCCGTCTGAGTTTAAATAAAAATCCATGCCGGTAGACGCAAGCAGTCGTAAAGGATATTTGAATAGAGGAACACGAGCGAATTCTCCCAGGCGAGAAGAGCCATAAATCACCCAATACGTCCATTTCTGGCCGATTTATTCCACTGTTCGAGAACGTTGTTTTGCATGTATTCCTACCCTGTAAAGCCACCGCCAGGGTGGTGGCAGGAGGTGAAAACACGCCAGAATAATTTTAACCCGAACATGCCTATCGCGGTCGAACAATGTTATTATGATCCCCTATCGCTCGTGGAAAAAATGACATCATATCTATCTGTTCTACACTTAATCTCTCTATATTCATTAACATGATCTCTCCTACCATAGTACGTTGGGGGTACTAATACATTTTCAAATCACTGCTAAAGAGACCTCCTTCCAATTTATGCTAGAGCTTCAATCTGTAATTTAACCTTCGCTCCATGAGTGATTCCCAGCCTAGCTGCTCTAATATTTTGAATACGGTACTAAGTTTATCATAACAACGTTTTACAAATCAAGTTCCTATACGCTGCACTCTGGGAACCGTGTGATCTACGAGCGACTTCTTCGTGATATTTCAATTTTGGGCATCGGTTGACTGGCAGGATTTTGTAAGGTATTAGTGGCATTCGGTGAGATATTGGTGAAGACGCTTTGAAAGAGGGAATTTAATAAGTTGGTCTTTTCCAAACATTAAGGTCGATTATGCAACTAAACAGTACTTTTTTATGTAAGTGTTTCATAAAATATTAAATACGCATGGGAACTTATCAATATACATCTTTAAGTTTTTAATTCAATCAAAAGTAGAGGCCTATTAAGTAGAACCTCCCTGAAGGTTTAGGTAAGAGTGGATTGTCTTACATGTCTCCTAATAATCATTATTTAGCATTTTCAAACCCCCGATTCAAATATCGAAGTTCTATTCAGTCTCATGCAAGTTTAAACTATCGAAAGAGAGAAAAACGGTAATCAATCGGCGTCAGCGAATATCAGCTGTCACTGGTATTCTCAACCAACCAAAAAGGAATTATTAAGTGATTTTAAAATGCAAATATTTCTTTAAACTTTGCATTTTCCATCTTGATATGATTATCACTGCAACATATTGCCTTAATTTCAAATATACGTTTTTTTGGTAAACTGCTGGCTGATCATATCCTTTTTGTTGTGCCTCCACATTGCATTGTACATTTTATTAATGCTTGGGCATCCTTTGAAAAAAAATATATTTTAGCAATTAGGAAAAACCACGGAGAACAACCACATTATACAAATTCGAAATTGCCAGATTATAATGATTCATATTCTTAGTGGACTTTAGAAAAAAATGGTCTTCAACATTTACGTAAATATTATGTCTATGTCGAAATATGATGTCTAGTTTCAAGAATGTTGTCATATATACACGAATTATCTACTGTTGGAACTTCTCCGTTGGTTTTTCTCTATTTTGGCAATGGTATTCAGAATCTTTGTTCATAGCATTAGAATATGTACAGAAAAATTGTAGACTTTTTTACCCTACATTCTCTGAGATAATTCTAGGGAACATTGTTAGGGTCGCGCATCCTCGCGAATTGCTATCGGAGCTACCATGTTATTTTGATACGCCTATATTTCGTTTTTCATCTTAGAAAATTCGACTACCATATTTTCATCAAGAATAGTGGTGGGGGTGGACATGATGACCGTGACCTCCCACCCTTGAATTCTTCCCCGGTAGGATCGCTGCCTCCCCTGGGGATCTACTTTATGATCGACATCTCAAAAATCTGATGCATGAAAACTTAGCCTTTAGTGTCTACATGTGTTCTCGGATGGGTCAACGACATTAAAATTACCCTCGGGAAATGTCAGAGGTTCGGGCAAGTAAATCTGTAAGGTCCGAGAAACCGGGTGACCATAGAGTCACCCGGGGTCCCATGGTGGCCCTGACCGAGGTGCTGCCTGGCGGCGGAAGTTGACCGCGAGGGAGAGAGACGGTGGAGTAGGGGCGGGAGAGCCTTCGGCGGCGGCGCCGTCCGGGGGAGGGCCTCCCCGCGCCGGATATGCAGCAGCGAGGGCATCCTATCTTACGTCTTCTGTCGCCCGCACCCCTGTCCCCCACCCTCCCCCCCTGCTGGAATACTCTCTCCCGCCACCCGTCCGTTGGAGGCGGGTTGGGATCCGCTCGAAGAATAGCTGGCCTTCCCTCTACGTCTCCAATCCCTCTCCCACGCCTGAATGACGTCCCCTCCCAACGGACTGGACGTTGCGCCCGGGGGAGGGGTTGGGTCGAAAGGTGCATCGCCCCTCTTCCTCCCGACCCCCTTGCAAGAGGCGGGATTCAGTTCGCGCGGTGGTGGTGGACTGGAGACGAGCTGACACACAGCAAGCACTCACCCCGAGGGGGTGCCAGGGGTAGTGTTACGTTTGGGTTGCCGGAGGTATACGATGTGGATTTAGGATACCGATACGTTGTCGATGTTTTTTCTAAAAATGCTGTTTTTATTTCCGATTTGGCCCACATGAAAATTCATCTGGATATCGATATACTATACGATGCACGACAATTCGCTTTTCAGGCACAACTGATATTGAGCAATTTTAAGATACAAATGTTGTGTGCTTATGATATAAATGTGTGAGATTAAGAATTATTAAATCGAATCGGTTGATGAAGGGAAAAAGCTGACGGTATTAAAAAATTCGAGAGATTAAGTGCAGAACATATAGTTTTAAGATGTCATTGTTCCCACGAACAATAAGGGATCAGAATGAAATGTTTGTCTAACCGTGTTAGGAGGGAAAGGTGTTTTGGGTCAAGGGTAGTCTGGTGTGTAACCACCCCCTGCCATGCCTCCTAGTGGTGGCTCTCATAAATAAACTAAACTAATTCGTGTGGTACGTGTTACTCTACTGTCTAGAGCCTCGGACTACTCACCGTAGGGCCCGGGTTCGATTCCTTGACACTTCTGGCCACTATCATATAGTACACTATCACATGTTTTTCGGGTACCAGATCTTTCAGGGGAACCATAGGCGCCACGGGGAAAGCAACTGCTCCCCTCCTACGCTGACATGTGTGAATTCCTAACGCCGCCTAGTACCCACTACGTACCGACCGACCTCAAATTCCTTGGACGTCTATAGTAACTTCAGCAAAAGTAGTTCATTTCGAGAATCCTCAATATTATAAAACGACGCATAACGTCGTTCATGGGGAAAATCCTCAAAGTTAAAAACATACGTACGTGAGCGATCCTACGCGCCTTGATTAGGTTAGTCGAAGTCAGTGGAATATTTGTCGTATTGTGTAGTGCCGTTTGTCTTTGGAAATGGTGTGAAAAAGGAATTAGTTAACAGCTGTCCTCCATCCGTCCCTGTCATAATCCAATCAATTTCTTTGTTTATAGTAATTGCGTTAGCGCACGATTTACTTTACTCATTCTTGGCCTTCTTTCGTTCGTGATGCATTGCCGTTTCGACTCTTTAACCAAGAGGTGGCTTTCGGACTCTTCAATCCTAACTTACTATTCCCAGGGAATTCATTTACTATCCGTCTCCACCGTCTCTCTTCACTGGTCTTTAATATTCTGCCGTGGATCCAAGAAACTCTCGCCCTGACTCATTCCCGGGGAAACTTCTTGATTAGCCACGCCGTCCGCTTTGATTGATCCCCTGCATTCTTTCGTGGGTGGTGCCGAATCGCTCGGAGAAAACATCGAACATGTCCCATGTCGTATCGGCCATCCCTCCTCGGAGGAAGAGGGGTTTCTCTCTCACCCCTCCCCACACCCCCCCTTCGGCGGTTCGGTTGGCGTCGGGAGGGGAACGGCGGCTCGGAGGGTGGGGAGGTTGGGGGGAGGAAGGGTTTTGCGCGCGGTGACGTCACCCGATGGCGCCTCGCCGTCACCACGTGACCCAAGTCCCACCGTCGTCTGGTGTTGGTGGTGGCTGGCTGGCCGAGGAGACGCCCGCTCTTCGGGTCGCCCGCCCTTCGCCCTCCCCTATCGTCCCCCCGCCTTTACCCCCTCCCTCCTCTCGCCCTCTGCCCTCTTAACTTTCTCCTCCACGACGCCACCCCTTCCTTTCCTTCCCCCGTTCTCCTTTCTCCCTCCCCGTTCCTCTCCTCGCACCGTCTCGCTATTACGAGCGCAGCCGTCGCAACCCTCGCCCTCCCCACCCCCGTCATTAACAACCCCCTCCGCTCTACCTCACTCTGCTCTGACAACCCCCTTACATTTCCTACCTCGCTATTAAATGAAATAACCTAAAACCCTTCCCTCTGCCCCCAAACCTTTCCTCGCTTTCCTTTTACGCATGGGCTTTATGCATACTTTTCGTATCTGTAAACACCGACTCCGGTATTTGTTTTTGTTTTAGTAGGAATTAACGTGTGTGTGCGAGAGAGAGAGAGAGGGGGGGGGTCGCGGCAGTCGCATGAGAGGACAACGCGCATTTAAGTAGACCCAAGTTTTTTTTTAAGAGTTTGTGTTTCCAACCTTCTGAGGTAATTCAAATTCAATATTTATCAAAGGTTAATTTGATTCGGTGACTGTGTATATGTATTCAGAAGCCAGTATATTTAACTAGGTTAATTAAATGGATATAAATTTCTGTATCCACTTTCAAAATAAATGGTAAATGTTCCATTATAACCACTCGTCTTTGGTGATGCTGAGTTAAAAATGAATGGCCGAGAGATTATTTGAAATAAGTATCCTCGTTGCCTAGGTTCAAACCTCTCGATAAAGCCTCATAATTCCGAGCACGCAGCCATGTTGTTGTTTTATCTCCAGCCGTATGTTTTTAGGTCTTGCAAGATGACGGGATAGTACGAAATTGCTGTTGGCAGCGAGTGGAATTGAAACGATTTGAAGGGATAAAATGGAGGCGATGGTATGAAATGGGAAAATTTATCTCAAAAGTATACGAAAACGACGGAAAAGTGATACACGCGAAAAAAACATCATTACTTCCTCTTACGAAATTCTTAATTTTATGCCCAACATTTCATCTTCGTCCACTTGCAATTTTGAAGTAAAAAAAATAACCCAAGCCCCGCGGCAACGCTGCCTGTCTGGTTTGTTGAGTCGCTTGTTCCGTGTAATCGGGGATAATTACGCATTGCACTCAGGGCGGCACGTGGATGCAACGGCTATACCAGATCTGTGTATATGAACTTCCACTCTCGTGTAATTCCATTCATAGAACGAACGAGTAGTAATTCAGCCACCAGCCATGGTTTATTTTGTGCATGGGACCGTAATTCTACAGAGACGTTATTTACTCTGTGGTGGAAAGATAATCGACGTAGCGCAGTGAAAGATTTAAGCATTGAAATTATTCGCTGGGAGCGCGAAGGGCAGTTTCGGTGAGAATTTTTCTTCGAAAATGGAAGATGAACAGGTTCAAGGAAGTTCTTCGCTTAATAGTGGACTGAAAAGTCAGAAAGTTGTTTTGTCGGTTTTTTGTGCTCAATGGGGTGAGTTGCTGCCTCGCTGTAGTCATTTCGTGTGACGTGCCCATTTATGATGTAAAATATTTCTAATTTTTTTACTGAGAAAAATGCTAATCGATTTGTAGAAATAGTTGTCAACACGATCAGATAAAAAACGTATTCTTCGAGAAATTAAGAATTTAAAAAAATGTATTTTTTGCAAGAAAAAGAATTTTTTTTCAAATATGCATGATTTGAAGGGAAGTAATTTAGGCCTAACGTATCATGTGTCTTCCATCCCCCATGTTAAAGTGAGAAAGTTTTGAGCGATAACTCCTGTTAAAAAATCCGGCGTAAACTAGGTGTTTGGTGAGCACACACCTAGCGGTGGACTGCAGGGTACCATATAGATTGATAGATGAATGGGAAAAAATACCTTTAGTTGAAAACCAAAGAATCGTGTTTGAATTCATGTGGCCTACATTATTGTTGAATATTGCTGTGGGAAAATGGTACATGCCTAAAAAGTAATGAATTACAGGGATTAGTCATTCTCATCTTGCGTCCACTGAAACCTAAATAATATTTTTATTTTAACTTTATTTCTCGTAAAGGGATGGCATCAAGGCTACAACTTGTGTGACGACTCGTTCGAGCTATCTAAATAATATTGACGTAAAGCAAGGTTGAGTTCGTGGGTATTCGAAAGTTGTTATTTATTACACACTTTCTGACCGCAATCTTCAAGGCTCGAAGGACTATGCATGACCACTAATCATTATCGAAATTGACAAATTAACGAGTATTTAGATATTCCTCTTAGTCACACTTCAGTGAGTACTTGATCATTTTTTGTGCTCGACATGTTCCCGTGTTTTCTATTTTACAGCGATCGTGTATCTACGTACTATATAATCGTCCGCGCGATCGCTTTCGGGACATGCGTGCTTCGAGTGAAATGCATTCTCCCCACCTTCGAAGCATTAAATTTAATCACTGCATTTATACCTTTAAGCGCACGATTTGGCTTTACGACCCGTAAATGGAGTTACGGGAGTGAGTGAGCCACCCCTACAATGTGACTCGAGATATTTCCCTCCCCCCTCTCTCTCTCTCTCGTAGGATTAAAATCCCCTTTGTGTCTGTTATCTAAAATAGCCACGTGTAGGTATTCAAATGCCCCCCCCCCTTGTGGCCCCTTCCCCTCACTCCCATCACACCCTAGCTTTGGCGCACTGCGCCACGACGGACTTGCTGCAATTAAAATATTGGTTATTCATGCGCCCTTGTCTTCCACTCCCTCTCTAACCCATCATCTCTAAACCTCCATGCACCCCAGTGCCTTTTGTCTCAACTTAACCCACACTTACAAGCCGTAATTACACTCGTTTGGGGATCATTAAATTTTAACTAGGTGTGTCGAGATCCTATAACAAATCCTCTTTCTCGCCTTTAATGGAAGATAATCTTCGAAAGTTGGAAGCCTACCGAAAAGATTCCTGCGATATCACGCTCTCGAAGTTGGCGGTAACGTTTGTCATATAAGATTTGTGTACCTAATATTAGCACATTCTGAATCCCTTTCTCCAGTTCTGTAAGTTTCATTATATATATAAACACACAGTTTCAACCCGAAGGTCGGTTTGGTAGGTGATGGTAGAGCTCACCCAGTACTAAGCACGACGGCGTGTGAAATTCACACATCAGGGTAGGGGGCCAGTTCCTTTCCCTGTGTCGGTTATGGTTTCCCAGGAAGGTCTGGTACCCGAAAAATCACATAGCTTGGGTGGAGCTGCAGGTGCCCAAAGTGCCTTGCCCGGGAATCGAACCCGGGACCCTACGGTCAGTAGTCCAACGCTCTACCCACTAGACCACCGCGACCCGCTACATCCCGCGATACGCTACATCTTGGCGTGACATAGCCTTTGACGTCGTAATGCCTTTATAAAATCGGCTTTCTACCATCTAGGTTCCGTGTTATCTTTTATAAATTTACTGGGAATGAACTTGTTGACTGATGATCTCAAAGAAGTGATTCTACGTATCCTCAGTAATTCGGTGATAACTATCTTCCTTAAAACTAGCAAATTGATTCTGTAGTATGCACTATAGGCCATTGTAGTCCGCTTCTTCAAAGAAGTAAATTTTCCATGTAGGCTTCTTATTTCCCACCCTATGTAGCAAAAACTTAGCATTCACTGCCCTGTGGTCACTAATTCCTTTTACAGTTTCTATAATTAAGACTTTTTCGGGAATATTCGTTACTAACAAATCGAGAATATTATCGCCCCTAGTTGGTGAAGTGACAAGTTGGTTCAATGAGTTCAACGTAAAAGAGTTCAATAGCTTTTCCCAGATATCTTTGTTTTGACCGCCCGTTTTAAAAGTATATGTGCTCCAGTCAATAGATGTGACATTGAAATCTCCACCGATTATAACGTCGCGATCATTGTGTTGGAATAAGAAACCTTTGATTTGTTGATATAATTCTAGTATTGAATGACCTCAGTCGACTGGCGGTCTATAAAATGCGCATGCATAAATTCTTTTGGATTCGGGACTTTTAAATTGAGCACCAAACGCTATCCAAACCATTACCCAGAATTACCTCAGCCCTGCTGACGCATGAACTTTTAACTGCAATAAAGACACCGCCCCCGATTATATTTGTTCCGTCATTTCTGAAATGGAAAAGGATTTTGGAAAAATTTCACCGTCGGCAATATCAGTGGATAACCAGCTTTTGGTCCCAATAATTATATCCGCGCCTGTGCTTTCAACAAGGTGATGGTATTCTGCGACTCTGTTTTTAAACTTCGGCAATTTACTACCAATACAGATCATGTTTCCTTGAAATTACGGTTTTTAAATGTTTAACGAGAATCGTCTTCTTATTTATATGGATCCCTTATAAAATACCACTCGTAAACTCTTGATTTACTCATAGCAGACTCACCATAGGCCTTTGTTAACGTTTAACACACTTTGTTACACTTTATTTCATTTTTTACGCATAATTGGATACTAATTCTTTGATCCATTTCTTTTAAAAAACGAAAATCGCCGAGCTCATAAAACACGTCTAACCTTAGTGGCTGTCACAGACAAAGTCCACAACGAAAACAGCTGAAAGTGTTATCATACTTCAGGAGCATGTATACCGACATAATAAAAAAAGGTTTGACAATCGGACTCTCCAAGCCCGCGAAATGAAAAAGTTCCCTTTAATTTCTTAACACACCTCGTACTTGCAATTTACTCTTTTCGTGAAACTTAGGTAGTTTTAAGTGACCGTAAATTCAAATACATGGATGGTATGAGAATAAGAGGTCAAGCATAGAGATAGCATGTTAGCGTCACATTCTTATTCCAATCTCAGCAACTTCAAACGGAGCCATTGTGGCTTCTGGTTGGTTTTTATGAGCGTATCTGGTTTGTATTCGGGGCAAGTGAGTTGGTATCAATGATTCGTATAAAAAAGCCTGTAGTGTAGTCCCAGTTTCTTTTTAGGCATGTCACGGTGACATGTTATGACGGAAGCCGAGGCACCGGAAGGCCTGTCGAGTCTAGACGGTGCGGTGACGGGGTTCTTCTTGTTCGACGGTCCGAGAACGTATTTGACGGCGGCGCTCGATGAAGTGCAGCGGATTACCGCGACCCCCAGACACGATCGCGCCACCCACTCACGCACACATCTCCAGGCCACTCGCCCTGTTGCCGACCACCCACGCACTCCTCTCCCGGGCGGTGAGTCGACGACGAAGGGCCTGGCCTCCCTTCCGCTCCCCCGCGACGGCCCCGCGCTTTTTGACTCCGCGTCGACCCTCGCCTCGTCTCCCACCAGCCCCACCATCCCTCGCCCCCACCCACTCCGATGCGAAGTTGCCGTCCGTACACGGTGGCAGTGGAGGCGCGAGGGCTAATCCAACCCTCCCCCGACCGCCCCCCGACTCCTCGTGGCATCCTCTCAATCCCGGCGCCTCTCTCACCCCCTTCACCCCCCCGCCGGGAGTCTTTATCGCGTAGATGACATGCTTCGTGAGAAAGCTGCAATTAAACACGTGGCTGATTATCCCCGGGGCTCCTTCGGTCGGCGATCTCGTGTGGACCGGGGAAAATGTGGTGGGATTGCGGCAAGGGGAGGTTGTAGTCTGGGACGAAGGGTGTCTCGTGGACACGAGGTCACGATACGGTAGTGTACGGGACCTGGGTGAGAAGATGCCGAGGGGGCAGAACCCTTGGGCTCTCTCTAACTGCGAAGAGAAACACCTGGGAATGCAGTAATTTAAATCAAACCCCTTAATTGGAAGATATTTGAGTGGCGTGCTTTGTGCTACGGTTAACAGTAATTATGAAATGGAATCAACGCAAGGCATCCAGTTAAATGCTTTGGCGTTTTTTTTTAGGTTTAGTTAAAAGTACGTGTCTGCCTTATTTTCTTTTTCAATTAGTTCTTCCGAGTAAATGGGTTACATTTCACAGAATAATTTAGGGAAAAAAATATTGTGCTAATTCTTCGTAGCATGATAGTAGACGTAAAATTGTAAAAATTCGTGGCAGTGAGTTTGCAAGCCAGATGTCAAAATTTGACGGCAGTTCCAGCGACTTATTGAATAATATTTATTTTAATTTCACATAAAAAATGCATAATTAATAAGTAATCTACCGGTTAAGGTAGGTTTTGGATGGACACAACAACCAAATAAATAATTTGTTTCTTCTAACAAAACTCTACAAGTCCCTCTTTATCTCTGTGTACTTCTTTCCTCCATTCATCTCGTCTAACATCCCACTGCCGATCAATATGCTTTTCATCCATTTTTCCTTCCTCCTTATGATTTCTCCCAACAATTCCCTCTCCTCGCGAACCATACCTCATAAACCTTTCCTCATAAAAGTTCAATTCAAAAGTTATAAATTCCAAGAAACTGCTGTAGATGCCGCAGCAGTAACATTTAATGGAGTCATGCAATAATATGCATTTTAATGCAAAAGTTTTAGAGTGTCAAAAGTAACAGGTGAAAAACAATCGATAAAAAGGATGCAATCTGTTGGTGAAAATTGGAAATATATATTATGGACATTTTTTAAACTGGGTGCTAACTTTTGTGATTTACTCGATATATTTCGAATTTCTAACCCCCGTAACATCATCTACTAAACGATAAACACGGTTGACGTGGGTAATTCCATGGGTTCTCAGGAAATTAATAGAAAAGCAAATTATTTTGGTTAGATTTTTTACAATAACTTAGTAATAATAACATAATAATATAACAACATAATCTCCTGTCTCTATTGTCTTTATGGAAGAGAATCTGAGAATCTTTTTCGTTGAGAAGTGAGGACGTTTTTTCGTTATTTCTTCACTCAACCGGGCCAATGAAGACTCATAATGCTCCCATTTATCGATTCTCTTTCGGGAAGCAATCGATTTAGATGATTCTGGGTGCATCCTAAAAAACCGTGGCCATCAGTCTGCTGATTTTACCTTCTTCGCCTTCTCCGGAGCTGAATCGCCTTTAGAAACCAACTCCTTCTACTTTTCCTTTGTCTTGAGCATAGCAGTGTATCCATGTTTCGTCCCCAGTTCTGTATCAACGAAGAAACTAGTCAGGATTGCCACGAAAGAGTGCCAAACTAGCTTCCGATTCGACCACACGACTGCATTTATTCTCCACTCGGAGCAAATACCGTGCCCATCTTGCCGAGATTTTTTTACGCCCAATTTTTCTTGCAAAATTGAAAATATTGTGCATTGTGATATTCCTGTAGCCTCAACTATTTCGCCAACTTTGATTCACCAATCAGTTAAAACCATATCATGGATTTTGTCAATCATTTTGCGGGAAGTCACTTGCACTGAACGCCCCGAATGAAGTTCATCATTTGTGGATGTACGGCTGCGTTTAAGCTCATTTACCCATCTC
Source organism: Hetaerina titia (assembly GCA_037158775.1). Lineage (NCBI taxonomy): Eukaryota > Metazoa > Arthropoda > Insecta > Odonata > Calopterygidae > Hetaerina > Hetaerina titia. Next base: position 27,171,529 of record CM073768.1, read on the forward strand.
TGAAAAGTCGCACAGGAGCAGATGTGCCATGAACTCCATCCAACTCGACTGTGATATCTCTCGGTGTTGACCCTTCAAAATAGAAGTATTTAATTATCTCACGAAATTTATTTCTTCCATTTTTCGAAATAAAAAAAGTTCGTTACATCAATCGACTATAAAAATGAAATCACGCGATGGAAATCGCTGAAACTCAAACAGAAGTCTAATGAGAGATGAAAGTTGCTAAAATCAAACCTTTTCCGATATCATGAGCTCCAACTTTTGGATTTTCGATGGAATTATTGAACGACCCATGTATTTGTAAATAAAATAGCCAAATTGGAATTTCGGTGTCTAACTATAACGTTTTGCTCAATAATCATTACCTTATTGGTGCATCTCATAGGCTCGTACTCATCCAGAAAGTTTTGATTTGATACCAACGGCAGTTATTTTCGCAGAATTTGTTGTTGTGCCTCACATGCAATATTTACGGCTGAATAAAAATTCGGAGAATTTTAAGCGTCCAACTCGGTACACCAAGAGATAAAGTTTTATTGTTTTCTGGGAGATCTCAATGCTGCCGACAATCTTGGAAAAATGTCATTTTTTTATTTTCTTATAGACTTTAACATTTATGCATTGATGTGTAACGGTCCCTCCCCTTTGAGCTTTGATGAGCTGTAACCTCTCTGATTGAACAAAACTTCCAAGTTGATTAGTCTCTTTATACATTTGAATTGTATTATTTTCTTTGGGAGTAGTGTATATTTTTCATAGCTACTGTGGTCAATTAGAAGGGAGCCTCATATATTTTTTAATGTTTAATGTAATTCCAAGTTATGCCCCTTAATTATTTCTCTTCTTGCCAAATCGCCCAGTTGTGTTTCGTGCTTGCGAATATTTTCACGTACGTTCTCCAGTGAATTGGTTAATTTTTGACAACTTAATTAACCCATTTTCCCTTGTATATCAGATATGTATTCCTACGTATCTTATAGTTTTGATTTAATCGATGAAACATTTGTCATTTAATATTTTTGAAACTGAAAATACTAACCCCGTCTGAAATAATCTTGAAGTGTAGGTCATTCTTATTATTTGAAATTGATTATTTTGCACTTTAAGCCGTCTCATATATAAACCATAATTTTGCAACGGGTTCAACAAAATATTTAGTTTTGTTTTTCCAGCATTATCATCGGTTGAAAATCCATTTTTCGTAGGATTCTACACTTTTTTATGACAAAATATGTCATGCAGCAGAGTGCAGAATGCAGCCTTAAGCATCCGTTTTGTCGTCATTCCAGCAAGGCAGATTTAAATGATGTCACTTCTGTAGTGTCTTGCGGATATGCAAATAGCTTGATGTATATTCGTATGGCCTTCACGGGCACGAAGCTTCCCCAGGATTGTTACTTCCCCCGAAAGAGTTAAATCCACAGCTCTGTGAAAGAAAAAAAGGCTTACATTGAGGAAGAGGAGGAAGAATGTCAGGCAGTACGTAGAATAAAGCCGTCGCAAATTTGCCACACCCTCGAATCCACAATGGCCGTCGGGCTTTGTACGTGTACAGGGGTGGCCAAGAGCCTGCGAAACCTAGAAACGCCCTGGATTTTGGTAGTAGTTGGAAATTTCTTGGAAAATTACAAAAATGTCCTGGAAATTGTGTACGATTACGGCGACGTGATTTTTTTTGTTCACCGCCAGATTAGCTGTGTTTTCGGTGGTGTCACGGAGCGTACTTCCCTTCCGCACATTTGCCCAACTCAATGTTCAAATGTGTTGATGTGTTGTTTCTCATAATTCAAAGATACTTTTCTTAAATTTATAGAAATAGTGTTACTTAATGTAAAAAAATTGTTCTTAGAATAATTTAAACTATATATTATAAATTAAAACATTTTTTGATGTATCCGTGAATTTATCCGTATTCTAAATTGCGGAGGACCAATCTGGAAAAAATGGCAAACTTTGGTCTAGAGCGCCTGGAATGCCATGAATTGAATTGTCCTAAAATTATTCTAGCCACCGTTGGCCGCGAATCCATTCCGGGATGTCTTGGGGAGTGCCCCGCCCGCCCGATCGCGTCCCCTCAACCCCACGCCCTCCCGTCAACCCGCCATAGGTCTGTCACCCCGAGGTGGGCCTCGTCGCCCTGGCCCCCTCTCCGCCCCGGGCGGCGGGGAAAAGCACGAGTGGGGAAGAAACAAAGGGGGCCGTGCAACCCGATGAAGTTAAAGGTTTCTTTTACTGCTTTTCGGTGGCTCTCCCCTCGTCACTCCTTTCGACCCCATTAAAAACATCTTAACAGCCATAAAGCACAGATGTCGCGGCGGACGAAAGGGGGGGGGGTGGGGGGCAGGGAGTGGCGAGAGCCGTGCGTGGCATAATTATCCGCGGCAGAGCGGATTCCTTGCCCGCCGCTGCATGCGCGCCGCGCGGGGTGAATGCGCCCGTCTCCCCGCAGCTCCTCCTCTCTTTGTGCTGTGCGCCCCCCCCCCAACTCCTCCCCCCGCGTCCCCTTGTGTTCCGCGACCCCAGCGAGCGCGGGAAATGGATCTCATTTTTGCACTGTTCTCAGCCACTTGGAAGTTTATGGGCCGCTCCGACTCCCAAAGGAGATAAGTGGGATAAGCCTGTAGGAGGGAGAGGAGGAGAATATCTTTATTAGCACGCGGAGGGCAGCAGTCTTCCTTTGGCGGAGAAAATGTCGTTACTCGCGGAGGGCTAATCAGTCAGTCACCGTGGATGAGCGAGAAACTAGTCCGCGGATGCATGGAAGGAAACGTCACTTTGTGGTAAGCACATTTAAAAATGTTCGTGGATACAATTGTCCTCATTTAGAGCTGGAGCTTCAGCTTCCAATGGTGGAGTTTGTCGTTGCGATCCTAGCAGTTCCGCTGCCGGTCAAAATTCATATTCTAAATGGCGGATGAAAAGGGAGTATAGGGCAGAATTCGTTCAAAGTTCTGTTTTGTGATTCTCGCTGGAAATATATTCTCACGCTTAAACTCTTAGAAGAAGTTGTGGTGTTATCTCTGTGCTTATTGTTAGTATCCAAACTCAATCTTCCAGTAATTTGCTAAAGAAATAAACTATGATAAAAGATCGCCACAGCGTCGAAAATTGATCGCATTTAATTGCGTAAACGATACTTTCTCGGCCTGAGTGTGCCTGTATTTTGTTATTTATCAGACGAAAACATCGTAATAATTAGCAGCAGTGCAGTAGATTTTTTTTACCCGTTTCCTTGTTCGGTTTAGGTACCTAAGTCAACTGGAATTTCAGCAAAACAATTTCTTGACCTTATTTGGTTACCAGGATGACGTGACTGTGGAAAGGAGGGTAGTGAATGTTTCGCCGATTGCCATGCCTTAAATGGTAGCAATCATGAACAATCCGACGTAGATTTTTAGCGTGAGTTTTTGGACCCCTGAAATGAGTATACATACAAGGATATTGAACGCATTTGCGTTTTGTGTTAGTTAAATAATGACTCGTATGAAGCGCATTAGCCATGACAGCTCTTTTTTTTTAATTGTTAGCAAACGTTTCTCCATTGAATTTTCCTACTTGACAATTTCTAATACAATTGTCATGCGTCAGCGTAAGAAGCCGTTGATAATCAAATTACGTAGTGGCTTATCGTCCCTTTCCTCCATGGATATGTTTGTTGGTAATTAAAAGAATCAATCGTCCATTCGTTGAAGAATGTACGTAATTTCATGAAAAATGGGAATTTAGTTTCGTGAAAAAAGCCCTCGTATCTGCTGATTATGGTTTGCATGGTTTCCGGTGGGGCGTAGAAAAAAAGTGACCTCCTTCCGAATATTCTTCCCCTCGGCAACCGAAGACTCAGGGGCAACAATCCGTCATGTCAGGCGACGCTTTCCGTAAATCGCTCGGCATTATTCCGAAACGCTCACTCGGGAGCGACGTTTTTTGAGCGTATGGATTCTGCGGCGCGTGCGATACGATGTGGCGAGGGGTGTGGGTGGGGTGAGGGATCGCTTGGGGGACGTTAGGGACCAAGGGAGGAGTGGTGGGGGTGGTAGCGTGAGCATTGGCGTCTCGACTCCTAAATAAAGAGATTACTCATTCCATGTTCGCCGCTCCAGTGCCTCCAGGGGGGGGGGGATCGGGGAAGGGGATGGGAAGGGTTCAAGAGATCAAGAGATGCACTCTCCCGAGGGAAGGAATGCGCGAGGTGGGAAGGGAAGGACGAGGGGCTGACGGAGGGGGTGGTTCTCGGGGGGTCGCAGTGTGTGTGTGTGGGGGGGGGGGGGATGCACTCTCGACACCGAGGGCGAGAAATTCTCAGCGCAGCTCCCACACGTCGCTGGCCACTCTCGCGTTCCCTTGCACTTCCCCCGTCCTCCTCTCTTTCTCCTCCATTTTCTCTTGCGAACGGTGAGGATGGGAGTGGTGCGATGGCTTCCAAAGCCGTTGGTCCGGAGTCGAATCTCGCCAGAATTTTCGGTGCTGTATCGATCCCTCTCACGGGTGCCCCGAGTATTGTTCTCCGGAGTTTCGTGGGACGTTAGATAGTGTCTCCCATCGACAGCATTCGTGGTGAGAAGCGAATGCGACCGCCGGGTTTCCCTTCGCGCACTCACGCTCCTGGAAAATCCACGCCACCTATCGATGCTCAGCCAGTCAAAATGGCGAAAATGATCTCACTTGTCCTTCTTATCCAATGCTATGGTCTGACGTAGAAGGCGTTTTATCAGAATTATTCTATAGCGTTGCATGCCTTCTCATACTTATAGTGCGTATTATGGTGCAAATATTTGAAATCTGGAGCCAAATGAGATTAAAGTATTCATTGGGACAACAGCAAAAATTCGTTGTGGTTGGCGTCAGTAATAAATTCATTTCGACAATCAGTTACATCCAAAAGTCAAAAATTGTAACTATTATCAATTTTTCCGAAATTACCTCTTACCTCTAACTGGATTTGGACGCCGTGTACAACTGATACTTTTAATATATGTGTGGCTGATCGCCTTTTTTGTTAACACCTCTGAGCTTCACCTGAAAAATGGTTAAGTTTGAATCCATGCTTTGAGTTAATTTTAGAATGTGTTATTGTGTGCGTCAAATATTTCTGCTCAAATCTGATCAAAATGTCTGCTCAAGGGAGACCCGCAGTTTATGGTTTCCAATTGTGCGCAGCTGCCGCAATATCTGTTCAGTATTATTTGCTGCCCTAATCTGTATGTTTTAAGCAACTTCTTACTCCCGACGTGAATTTTTTATCACTTGGCCACGTATATAGTTGGTGCCACTGCGGTGTACCAGTGGCGTGCGTACCACTGTTCTATGAGAATGGGCAATATGCCTTTTTTGCACCATAGAATAACTTGGGTAATTTATATTGTAACATTAAAAGCAGCATCCCACCATTACGCCCAATTGTTGTTTTCGCTCATATTAATGTGCTTAAAAACGACAAAAAAAGTCGTAAACATTGCATTTCTGTTCACTTGATGCTGCCAGATCATCTGGATGTTTTGAGTCCACACCACCTTACAACGCGTTGACATCTTGATGTACTATTATCTCTATGTTTCTTATTTTTGCACGAGTACGCTCTGCCATATGAGGAGCTAAAAAAAATCCGCCTGAAAATAATTTCGAGGTCCGCGGCACATCAATATTCGGATTGATAGCTAATAACACTGCGCCTCTAAATATTTCAGCGCTTTTGTCACCCAAATGGGAATCACAATTTAGTGAGATACAAGTATGATGTGCCAAAGACTTTGCCACCGTATATTTCATACGTGAAAACTAGCATGAGAAAGAGATATAAAACTTTACTAAACTCAATCGGAAGACAAGCAAGATGAGACCCCAACCGCCAAAAATGGAAAGAGGAAAAGAAGAATACATGCTAATATACAAGTATATTGTTAACATTGGTTCTCTAATTCCTCTTTAGAGAGATTTAATAGTGTGAGTTATATATATTGATATATATATATATTTATATTTTTTACATACATACATATATATATATTTAAATTTACTTACGATTTACGTTTTTACGAGTCTTTACGACAAGACTGGTAAAAACTCTGATATGGAGCGTACCTATCTATGTACGGCGCGGAAATATGGTCGCTGAAGCAGGAGGATAGGCGTAGGCTTTTGAAATATGTTTGTGGAAAAGAATGGAGAAGGTGAAATGGACCGAAAGGACAACAAATGAGGAAGTACTGGAGATGGTGGATGAGGAGAGGGGTTTGTTGAGAGAAATCCTATGGAGGCAGGAAAAATGGATGAAAGGCGTTATTGAGCGGTAGTGGAATGTTGAAGAAGGTAATAGAGGGGAGGATGTTGGGCAAACGAGGAAAGGGCAGGAACAGGATAGGGATGTTGGTTGGGAAGGAGGTACATAGAGATGAAGAGGGACCTGATGTAGAGTAGGTTTTCTTAGGAGTCACAAAATATTTATGTGATAGTTGTCTCCATCCGGAAACCTACCTTAACCGGTAGATTACCTAATAATATATAGTATATATATTTATTTGTTTATTTATTTATTTATTTGGTGATTTAAATTTTGTGATCAAATAAGTTAGGAGACCACTTCCGATGGGGTACAATGCTTTGACAAGAATGACTTTGATTGTTCACCGCCCATTTAATCCCCTACGATACCCACTCCACCCCCACCCAGTGGTCCCCCCGCTCCACCGAGAGCCTGGTTCCCTCCCTCATCCTTCAAACACTGCCCCTTTTTCTCCTCCCTTGCATCTGCGCAGTGGTAGTTGATTCTAAAGCCACTTTACGTTTCGGCGACATTAAAGGCATCTGGCTCTTGAGGATGAAGGGACAATGGCCATGTTATATCGGCCTTCGATTTACGTGATGTCCCCGAGGGTTTCACGATTTAACGTCGCATCCAGCGGACGACGCTTGTACATAGGTATCATATACTATATGCTCTTCGCACATACACAGTTGGGGGCGGGTATTTTTTTTATTGTTAACTGGGGATTGAGCCTAGACCTTCGATGGGGGAAGGCGATTGCAACAGTTCCAGATGCTCTTTTCATATCCCCATCCCATCTCCTTGCCTGCGTTCTCAACAGCGCACTTCCCCGATGGAATGGGGCAAGTGAGGGCCAGTCGGCAGTCAGTCGGGGGGGGGGGGCGAATACTGGGTGGAGTGTGGGGAAAAGGTACCGGGCAACTCCAGAATTTTCCCTGGTTTCTCACTAAAGTATTAACAGTACCACAGGTCTTTGGTGAACCCAGGGACAGCCTTGCTTCAATTATAAGCCCCGCATAGCACAACATTAAATATCGGTACTACCTACAACGCAATAAACCATTCTTCTCTTCCACATGATTCCTCCCTCTTTCTATTCCGCCATATATTTTCCTCCCCGTACCTCGTTTGCCCAGAATGCTTGCCTCGACCAGTACTCACATTTCATTGCCGAATAACATGCCCTGCATTCATTTTTCCGCGGTCTTCGAATTTCGCCCAGCAACGTATCCCTTCCCCCTCCCCCTACTCAACTTAGCACCTTTTTGTTTTTCTTGGTAAATTTTATTTCTTTATTCTTCTCGTTTGCTTACTTTATTATTTAAAAGCATTAATTACGAGGGTAAGTCAATAAATAAGTCACAAACATTCGCAATAAAAACGCAGGATCTTTTAATAAGATTTCTTTGCGAAAGTGTGGAACATCCTCCGTACAGTCATGATGTAGTCCCCAGTGATGTTAATCTATTCGGACCCCTAAAAATCACTTGGGTGACCGACGTTTTGAGATTGATGATGCCGCAGGCTGTAGAGGTTACTCGTTAGCTGTGACAGAAAACTAGTGAATTCTTCACTGCCGACCGGGATGGCCCGTGGGTCGGATGAGATGTGTCTGAATGTACAGGGTGAATATGTGGACAATTGAAATTTCGGGAAGTTACTTTGATTATTATTACCTCCCTCCAGTTTTCCCAGTTATTTGTTAACTTAACCTCTTACTTTGCTTAATGCTGAATTCAGAAGACTTGAGAGTGGTCCATCGCTCTCTTATGCATACACCTAATCTTGTTTCATCACATCGAAGAAGGCAGGGAGTTGAAACAACTGTTGAAATGAGAACAGGAAGTATGGATTCCTCAAGAAATTCTCCGACCAATGGAAGATGAACATGTCATTTTTCCTATAAATATATCTAGAAATAATATTTAAGAAGTCGCTGGTAGATCACAAGGTTCCCAGAGATTGAAAACGGCTAACGTAACACCAATATTTAAACACGGAGACGAGGAGGAACCAAGCAATTACGGACCTATTTCCCTCAAATCCATTTCATGCTAGGTTATGGAACATACCGTTGCTAATTCTATCGCGAAACACTCGATATTCGGAAGTTATTAATGAAAAATCAGCACAATTTCCCAAAAGTTAGATCCTGCGAGACACAACTTGCGCGTATTGTTCATGATATTGTTATTGCGGGAGAGACCAATGTTCCAGTGGACGTGATTTTTCTAAATTTTAAGATAGCCTTCGACAAAGTACCTCATATTAAACTACTCGCAAAGCTAGAAGAACATGGCATAAATAAAAATGTCCGGGGTTGGATTAAAGACTTTTTGAATGGTCGGGTTCAAAGAGTATTGACAGATGGAGTTAGCTCAAATGCAGTAGAAGTTACTTCAGATATTCCCCAGGAAAGTTTCATCGGACCTCTTTTATTCCTACTTTACGTTAACGACATTGACTCCGTAGTCACTAGTAAGATACGTTTATTTGCCGACGACGCAGTGGTTTACCGTGATATCCATGATCCTGAGGATAGATCAGCTTTGTCAGATGACCTCAATGCCATACAACGTTGGTGCGACCCTTGGCAATAGCAATTAAACTTAAAAATGTGCGTGGTCTGAAATTTTTGGAAAAAGATCAAACCCCTCCCGAATACCTACTGCAATGGGAAAACAGAAATGGAATGCGGACACTTAGATAAATACCTAATCGTTACCATCACTTACGACCTCTCCTCGATGAAACACGCACGGGGAATATGTGGACAAGGTAAAAAAATATTAAGATTTATTAGAAGAGTACTCCGTAAATGGGATGAAAACTCAAAGAACAACATTACCTGTCATTAGTTATGCGTCATTTAAAATATACTGCTAGTATATGGGACGCTCACAAAGTTGGATTGATTGCCGAGTTGGATCGCGTGCAGCGTAAAGGAGCTAGATTTGTAAAACGTCGTTATGATAATCTTAGTAGCGTATCCCAAATATTATATTAGAGCAGCTAGGCTGGGGACTCACGGAGTGACTTTTAAATTACAGATTGAAACTCTTGCATAAATTGGAATGAGGTATCTTTGGCACAGGTGTTGAAAGTATATTATTATCCCCATCGTACTACGGTAGGCGAGATCATGCTAATAGAATTAGTAAGATTAATCGTGGAACAGAAAGAAATAAACTGTAATTTTTTCCACGAACAATAAGAGATCAGAGCAACATTGTCCGACCGCGGTAGGGTCATATTCGGGTAAAAATTAGTTTGGTATATATTCACCTCCTGCCACACCCCCTAGCGGAGGCTTGCAGGGTCATACGTGAAAAATAATAAGTACTAGACCGAGCAAAACTTTTTTGTTGATGTGCTTAGTAAACTTATTTTGTAGAACTCGTAAGAACAACTTCTGTTTAGTTTCAGTATAATCTCTAGCGATATAAGTCGATAACAATACTTTTTTTGTGTCCTGGAAGGCTCACTTGCAACGGTTGAGTTCACAGTCCATTTCCGTTGCATTCCCATGACATCCTCATAACGTCTGCATTTGGGGACTGGTTTTGTGTTTAGAGAAATAATGAAGTTCTATGAATAATGAAGGCTATGGTCATCCGAAGAGTTGGGATGGTATTCATGAATGGTGCTTCCGTTTTTATGTCTTGCCTTCTTAATGTCACTCAAATGCGCAAGTTCGATGTCCTGCAGAAGATGCCAATTGCCTGCAAAATTAAGACCTCACGCCGAATCCAGAGCAGTAGCGTCTCCAAGACCACTTTCCATTGAGCGCGGTTGCTTGCGCGTCGCAGACTGTATATTTAGATCACGCACCCAAGCTATCTTTTCACGATTTATTTCCATGCGTGTGCGTCTACTTCGAGGATTGTCGGCAATGCCTTCACGAACGTATCGAGCTTAGCGACCATTCAGATATCCGCTTACGACACAAGGTTGCGGTATCGTTCAGAGTTTTCAGTAATGTAATTAGCACATCTGGGTTTATCGTCAGTTTTGTTCATAGGGCTCTATTCCAATCACATGCTCTGGAAACAGTACAAAATATACTGATTCACGGACAGTTATTAGACAATCTACCGGTTAAGGTAGGTTTTTGGATGGACATAACTATCAAAAAAACATTTTGTAACTCCAAATAAAACCCAATCCAGCAACCTGATCTACATCAGGTCCCTCTTCATCTCTGTGTACTTCTTTCCTCCCTTCATCCCATCCAACATCCCTATCCTGTTCCTGCCCTTTCCTCGTTTGCCCAACATCCTCCCCTCTATGACCTTCTTCAACATTCCACTACCGCTCAATACGCCTTTCATCCATTTTTCCTGCCTCCATAGGATTTCTCTCAACAAACCCCTCTCCTCATCCACCATCATCGGTACTTCCTCATTTGCTTTCCTTTCGGTCCATTTCACCTTCTCCATTCTTCTCCACACCCACATTTCAAAAGCCTACGTCTATCCTCCTGCTTCAGCAACCACGTTTCCGCGCCGTACGCTCCATATCAGAGTTTTTACGAGTCTTGTCTTAACCGCCCTACTCAACGTCCCTGTCATCAACTCCCTCCTTGGGAAAGCCTCCTTGCCTTGCGCAATTCTTCTCCTTACGTCGCTACTACTTTGACCGTATTGGTCCAAAACACTTCCGAGATATGTAAACTGTTCTACCTGCTCTATTTTTTCCCCGCCTATTTTAATGTTTAGCTTAGCCTTTTTCTTTCTGGAAAATCGCATAACCTTTGTTTTCATAATATTGATTCTCATCCCATATTTATCGTACTGAACCTCCAATTCACTCAGCAATGCTTGCAACCCCTTGGCTGACTGAGCAACTAATGCTTGGTCATCAGCAAACCCAACCGATTTTACGAATTCCCCTCCGACTTTCATTCCTACCTCCAGTTCTTCCCATGCCTCTTTAATCATTTCCTCCACATATACGTTGAACAGCACCGGTGACAATGGGCAACCCTGCCTTACACCTCTTTCTAACACCGCCCATCCGGACTCTCCGTTCCCCACTCGCACCTGAGCTGTCTGAGACATGTACAGGTTGCGAATCAGTCTCCTGTCCCTCCAATCCATTCCTATTTTCTGCAATACACGCATTAATTTTTCCCAATTCACTCTATCAAACGCTTTTTCGAAATCTTCAAAACAGGCAAATACGTCTTGATTGTATTCTATATTCCTCTCGATTAGTGATCTCATTACTGCAATGGCGTCACGCGTACCTCTTCCTTTCCTAAACCCAAACTGATCATCCCCTAAGTAATCATTTGCCCTACTCTCTATCCTTTTGTTGATGATCGTGAGAATAACTTTAGCTACATGGGATATCAAGCTTATTGTTCTGTAATCCTCACATGATGTAGTCTTAACCTTTTTCGGAATAGGAACTAACACTGATCTCGTAAGTACATAAATAAATAGTGCGGCATCGAGTATGAGTACCATCCCTTCAGTAGTCGTATTGCTGTCAGTCGCGTAGTTTGTTTTATTCGACCACGTTCAGAGGGATTTGTAGTTCTTCTTGTTAATTTATTTATTTTGTTTTTTAGTACCCTACGAGCCACCGCCAGGGTGTGTGGCCTTTAGTTCTTCTTTTTTTGTTTATATTTGGCAATATTAAGTCTAATTGTGAGCAATTAACGGTGATGCTAGAGAAGCGTATATGTTATGATAATAGGTGTTGTTATACTAAAACACCATAAGTCTGTAATAATTATGAATGGTCTCGAAAACAAATCGATCCACAGCGATGGATGATTTTATAGTTATTTGTATGCATGATCACGTTTTTGAACTTTTCCCTTCCTCTTATTTTCTCCGTTCATCCTCCCACATACTTGGCCTCAGTAACAGAAAGTTTACTGGGCCGCATCAGCTCTTTGGCCTTCTATAAAGTTGGGTCAATGGCCGTGGGTTCCCGGAGCACTATTGCTAAAAATATTGTATTCTGATAAAAATATAAGAGCAACCAATTGCGTAATTAGTACACAGAACGGGTTGAGATTTTCAGAATTACCTACTTGTAATCGCAGTCTACTGTAATTATTTGATCATATTGATCACTGCCCAACTGGGCAGTTACGTTATATGTTCTTCGAGAATTAATCGTGTTTCTTTCTATCTCATTGCAGGTAAGGTTCTCGGCTGTTTGCATGTGACAGTGTGGGTTTGATTTTTTACACTCGGGTGAGTAATTTGTCCGCAGTGATGCACTGTTTATCATCGGTGCCCCAATCGCTAAAGTGTAATAATCTGCACCTTCAACTGATTTCCTTGGGGAAACTATTCTTATATCAGTTTTTCCGACGGTTAATGCTTCGTTAGTAATAATGTAAGAATTTTGCCTTGAAAGTCTTGAATTTCTTATAAAATAAGCACTCGATAGTTCAGTGATGAAAGATATTAAGAATGTTTTTTTTAACGGAGGATAAAATAAAAAAGTTCTTCGTTGATCCTTTATTCGTACGAATGTCATTCAGTGCGGCCTATCAACTGCCGAATGGGCTAATGAGTATCAGCACTGTGGTAAATGGCCATAGTGCGCGAGAAGGGTTGTAAAATCACCGGAGTGGTTTGGTTGGCGTCGTTGCAGGGTTTACTGCCTTCGAATGAAGGAATTGAAGTACTTGTCATGGGAGAGTGGTCATGGTTGGAAGGATACGTTTGGGTGATGGCGTGGGAGGAATCGCGGTGTGGATGAAAGCGGTGTGGATCTCATTCCTGAGCGGATTACCTCATTACTCTTCGGCTCCGGTTTCACTGTGAGTCCTTTTGATGTAAGATTCAGATGGCGTTTTATTATTCGTGCTTGTAATTTTTTCTTGTAAATCCTAGAGCAGTAAAATAAAGCTAGAGTAAGCCCTAGAGTTAGTGAAAGCAATGCCGAAGTCTTGTCCCATGCAGGCAAATCGGTTACATTTACCGAGTAGCTTTCAATTGATCAAAATTCAAGGACTTCGTGCTGGCGATCTTCAAGCATGACTATCCCAGCAGCATCAGCTCCCCCGCTGGCGCGGCGTGTTCACAGAGGATTACCCCTTCCTTCGGATCGAGTGGAGTAATTGCCAATGGCGCCACAGAATCCCCCGCCGTCAACGGTGGACGTCGTGCGTCGTCACCATTCGGCTTCGGTATTCGCATTTATTTTCGCGATAAGAATTGCTCGCGGGGAAACGAATGACCTGCTGTCTCATTTGGTCCCCGTCTGCAGAAAGTCATTTATCTGACAGGAGTGATGTAAAGGTAGCCTTCACTTACGAACTTTCGAGTTGCGAACAATACCTGTCTTTCTGCACCCTGTATGCTAATGAATTTCGACATCATATTAGAGTAAGCTGGATAGAGAGGAAGAAGGCGAAGTGGTTGGCGGTGTGAGGGTAGAGATGGAATTGACGGGGGAAATTAGAGAAGACGGAAAATGTAGATGGATAGGATGTTGAGAGGCCGCGGAGTGTTGAAGGGTGTGATGGAAGAGAGAATGGCAGTTATGCGAAGAGCAGAGAATTGACATTTTGAGCGGCGAGACTGGGATGAGAAAATAAGGCGTCGAAGAGGGAAGACAGAGGTGTAGGTTGTTGTTACTCATGGGAGTGTTTTCAGAAATTTTGAGGAATGTGCCTTCTTTTAAAGGAAAGAATAAAACTTAGCTCTTCACGGAATGACGTAAAATACAGTTTAATTAATAAATGAACAAATCAATTAGTATTGTCCACATTTTTATGTAGTAGCATAACTTTGTGTATGGAGATATAAAAATATTGGGGATAATACTAATGGAATGTATAGTGCGCAAACTTTTCATTTGTTGTGGAACTTTTTTGCAATGCAAATGCATAGTCAATTCTTTACGCTGAATTCTGATTTCATTTTACTGTCTGTAGTGCGGGATCAACGGGATAGTATGTAGATTAAAAAGGGAGCAAATCTCTAATTCGACTGTTGAAAATGTTATTACCCCATCATCCTACGGTAGGAGATATCATGCCAATAAAATAAGAGAGATTAAGTGTAGAACAGATAGATTTAAGATGTCGTTTTTCCCACGAACGATAGGGAATTAGAATAACATTATTCGACCGCGATAGGGTCATTCGGGTCAAAATTAGTCCGGTGTGCATTCACTCTCTGCCGTACACTCTAGCAGTAGCTTACAGGGTATTAAAATATCTAAATATATAGCACTAAAGGTTGATTTATAATGATTTATGTTGTTTCAGTACTAATTTCAAACCGCATCGTTTAAAAGGTGGAATTGTATTTGACAAATTTGTGGAATTATATTATCGGTCCTGAAAAGACAAGTTAGTACGATGCGTATTTTATATGAGGCACTTCAATCCTTACGCTTTTCACAGATGACATGGGTGTTTGAATTGTGACGCTGAAATCCATATTATTTTTGTAGAAAGGCAGTTTTCGTGAACATCCGGTCAAATTATGCTCTTGAACCAAAAAGCTGCGCGAAGATTGAAATATCTCACAATGCACAATTGGGGACAATCGTAAGTAACTCTGCAGCTGCCAATGTCTTAATCAAAACATCAGTATCGTTTCTTGATTACTCTTTAAAGAGAGCTGATGGAATTATTTATCACAGAAATGCACGTGAAACTGGAAAATTAAATAATTTCGTTTTTAAATCAACCAAACAATTGGGTGGAAGAAAATATTGAAAATTATCATTTAAAAAATACTTAAGACTCGAGAGAACTTTGAGGGCTTCCCATGCCACAATCCGTTGAGTTTGCTTGTAGGGTACCATGTAGAAATAGAAAATAAACGCTGTCCCAAGAATCCAATTTCTAGCACAGATTGCACGTTTCCTTTTAGATATAGTAAACTTTTGGCAACAAATTGGCACTAATGCCCTAGTCGTTCATGGTCACAACTATGGATGAAGTCTGACATGACGACTACCAAGTGCTTGGTGAAATTGAAGCGTGAACATTGGTGTCGACCGGAAACAAATAACAAAAGCTTGTGCGCGTGCGCAAAAATTACAAGTCTTAAGGAGATTTGGATCGTGTTGAAAGGTTTATTCGAGACTTGTGGTAGTAAAGAGTCTGTACTCAAAATTGAACATCCTGATTTCAGTACTGATATCAGGTACTGAAGCTAGCATCATGTAAAACGACCTCACGGAAATTTCCTGTCGCTCGGTTCAGTCGGAAAATTATCGTCTTTGTATTTGAAAGTAAACGGATAAATAATAGGAACCTACGTCAACACCAAAGATTTTTTTAAATCCAGAACGTTATCATACGATATGAAGAAGGCCGTTTAGGTGAGTCGCCAGAATTCCTGCAGAAGGATTTTATATTTATCCTTGGCGTTTGATTGTAACTTTGAACTTTGTTTAACTAGTGATTCAAATAAAATGAGGATAAATTCCTTTGCACGAAATTCAATCAAGCCGAGAATATTCACTTTAACGAACCCTATTTGCAATTTCGTCATGCGTCTATAGTTCGAGGTACGGTGGAGTGGGATTCTTTTTTCCGAAGCGGGCCGTCCTTGCGGAAGGGCGCCCGCGTCATTCCCTCGTCAATGTTGTCCGAGTGTAGTTCACGGTCTGCCGCGCGGGCCGCGCCTGCCAATCTCTGGCTCTCCCACGAGAGGTACGCGCCATCCCCATTTCCCATCCGTCGTGTCCTCCCCCCTTCCCCAATCTCCCACCGCTTCTTCTCCTCCTCCCCCGCGCCCCGCCTCCCCTCCCCGCCCATTTTGTCTCTTGTGGAGCCAGTGCCCTTGAATGATTGCCGTGCCCACAAAGCGGCGCTCACCGAGCGTTGAGCAAATGGCACGAATGGGACGACGAGAACCCTGTTGCCAGCCTCCACGACAAGACTTTTTAAACCCTCTCGCCTCTCTCTGACTGTGCATATTTCTCGCGGGAAAAATTTCGCCTCCTTTCGGACTCGTGAGAGTTTTTTCTTGGTGTCATGCTTGCGAATGTTAAAATTGTTTTCAGCTCTTGGATACGCACGGAGCCGAAAAAATTCGATGGCTTAGTTCATGAGCTCCCTTCTCGTTTTATCGCTAGCGTAGACCCAGAATTATCTTATAATTTTCTTTAACCTTAAGCGTGTCGGTAGATTTCTGAACCGAAAATCTAGAGAATGAGAAATTTTAATGTTTCTGGCAGTTTTTGACGTAGGATTTGTCACAGTAGCACACGTAAACTTCACTTCGACGTTATTTACTAGCATACCTAACACATGTTTATTTTCATAAAAAGTTGTAATTTTGTCTTAAAATGTCATTCAGGAACTGTAATGGTTGTAGCAATAGCTTTTCCTAGCATAAGTATGTATTTCTCTCTGGATCCGCATTCTTCCCATGGCAGAGTCCCCTCTTGGCTAGTGACAAACAAGCCTTGACGTGGTGATTGAGTGATGAAATTCACACGGGTGGTCGTTTCAAGGTGATAAGCAGAATCGACTGTATCCTTGTTAAGTCCATGTCACTGGGTGCACCCCTATTCGCCGAGTTGAAATTTCATGCCATTATTTATGAAAGTGCAAATATTGTTTGAAAACTGTAGAAAGGGCTCAGTTATGACTCTCTCAGATGCAGTGGCCAAGTTCCGACCCTGCTTTTTACGTCTGCGTCACACGGAAGCTTGAAAACTTCGTTTCTGCGATAGAATTTTCGTTAGTGTTATTAGTATTTAGAACTTGGATTTCTTGTATTTTTACATATATTGATGCAAACAAAAAAAATGCCGAGACCGTAAACTTTCAAGTATACAGTCTCGGCATTTTTTTGTTTACATTGATTCACGACCGTTCCTTGTATTTTAAAATATATTGATGCGTTGAATTAAAGAAATATTGCGGTCCACCTTATTGAAGGTAAACCCAAAACTAGAAAACTTAACTTGACCAAAGTTACACCCAAATGCTCCGGAGGTCCAGATTTTTAGTTTAATTTGCCTTTCAATCTATCGAAACAGATTTGCATATAATTTTCGGGCTATTGGCTTCAAGATAATTCACTAGCCGTATTCAACCACTGAATCAAGAACTCTTCTCGCGGTATCCTACTCACCTTTTACAGTCTGATGTGAACGCGCATCTCAAAATCCTTGAATCTGCGCACATCTTCTCCAAACTTTCCTCTCGGATGCATGCAGCAGTCTAAAAATTACCGCTGTCATTTTCGTAAATCACCGCGCTAATTTTCGTAATATACCGCAACCTCTGAAAATTACCTTATTTTTCGGCCATAAATGGAGCATATCTCCTACGCAGTAGAAGTGTTTTATTCCAATAACCTCTGGGTTTGCCAACTATCCGCATAATTCCACGTACTGTACATATACATTTTTCAGTTCCTCTGTCTCTCTATGATGGGAAACAATGTATACACGAGACGAAATTTATCCGAGTAATACGCAGTATGTATTATAACTGTGTCCGTATGCATGAAATAATTTACGAATTATGTAAAGTAGACGATAAAAGGGAATTAGGGAGTGAAAGCCTTTAATTATTCTTTATTGTTTATTAGATTTTAGATTAAAACGTGTTATGGGAATTAAGTTTGTTTATTAATTAAGAATGTTTTTATTTTTCATTGATGCTTGTAAATACTATTATTAATCAATTGATTGTTATTTGATTCGGAGCATGCCATATTGTGACGATAGAAACTCCAATCAAACAGGGTTTCCACAATTTTTAAGCGTTTTCAATATTTTTCCGATACATGTCATATATGTGAATATTTTAAGCCCGTTTTTCTTTTTGGTTCAGTTATCATTGCATTTTCTTATTACATATTATTGAAAATTGAGATCATTTTTTCCAAATGTTTCACCGACTACCTAAACCCAAAAAGGCAGGTTCGAATCTCACCTGGGGCTCAGTTATTTGGTTGTGTTGGTTAGATGGATTGGCCGGCCGCCAGAATAACTTAAATCAGCCCCTGCCAAGTATTTATACATTTCTGTCAAATTCGGAATGCATGAATTTTTTTAATCAAATGAAGCTCATTTAATCGAGAAAAATCACAATGCTCTCATTAAAATCAGAGTCGCCATTGGAGTATCCACGGATATGTGACGAAAAACCCCGCAGTAAAATAATTAAACAAGAGTGTCCATTGGATTAACTTGCCTTTGTTACTTTTTTGTTTTTGTCTTTTTTGGAAAAAAATTAAAGACGCGCTAATAGCTTCACGCCCTTACACTTAACGTCCCACCTATTACTTTTTGTCTTGTTAATTTCTATTTTGAAGCATTTTTTGAGTTAGGGTGGCGGTGAAATCAGGTATATATGTACTTTCTGGTGATTTTTTATGAATTAGCCATATTGTAGCAAGAATGATAATTATATTGCATATAATGCTCACGGGTACGGACCAAAATACGGACGTTTTAATAAAGGTGTTCAACATGAAAGTTCGTATGTGGAGGAAACCCACCTAAGCCCACGACCTCTGGAATAAACCGGTGAGGACGTAACACCGCTCGCACTGAGGCCGGCGATAAAAGTATATAATGCAAATATAGTATATAAAAAAATAGTTACAAATGGTTTAAGTGCTGCGATTTTTTTTCAGTAAATTTCGCTGGCGCCATGCTGTGCACTCCGACTCATGTTATACCACTCCGTTGATTGTCCCGTAATGCCATGCAAATCCATCTTTCCATTTTCCCTTTCATGATGCTGGATGGATATCTATTGTCTTTCGACACATTCAGTCGCCCGGACCGCCTTCACCTCCGCGGCGGTTTCCACGAATCTATTCTGCGAAAGCTCGAAAAGGCGCACTCTGCCCCCTCCCACCCCCGCTAGATTCAGTCCCCCGTGCCCCCTCCCGCACCTTTTCTCACCGCCACGCACCCGAACGGGGGCGGCCACCCCACGCTCATTCCGTCGGCCCCGCCACAGCGTCGCCTCCCCTCTACCTTCCCCCCTACGCCCACCTCGGCCTCGCTCGCTGATTCCCTTCATCCTCATCTGATTTTGTCCAATTTGGGATGGTTTTTTTGCAACAAGCGGTTCGGGAAAATGTCACCTTCCTCCTCGGTTTTGTTGGAGTCGCGTGGTCGCATCTGGATAGATTTTCGCGCACCGATCCCAAAACGAGAAGCAGGACACAAATTTCAGCGACTTGAATATTAAGGACTCTTTTCGGTGGAAAGAGCACAGAAGGCCTGCGAGACATATTTTTGTTTTCTATTGGAACGCATATTTGAAGATAAATATTTGGAGTTTGTCTCCCAAATATGATGAATGGATTGGAATATATGGAATTTATTTAATCGATTCTGTAATGTTCGCTGGTTAATCGGGAGAAGTGGCGTTTTCTCGGGTTTCATCGGCGTATTTTCTTTGCATCTGATCATTTTTCCTCGTAATGTGGTTATTTTTTATGGCCCACTGTCTCTCACACTATTGGAAATTATCTGAATTCATAATGACGTATACCATCTTTTATTTGATTTTAAGAGCATTGCAAATCTGTACATATATCTCATCCCCTTGATATAATTTCGAGATGCATAAAAATGTTCTTATCTCTTAATGCATTATTTGTACTTTAAGTTGCGATACATGCAACCAGTCTGTTTTTCTTGTGTTCAATTGATACTTGCTGTCAAGCCATGTCTTCTCGTTCTTGAAATTGAGAAATTTATGTCTCATTTAATGAATCTGTACCTTTAGTAGGCTGAAATTTCGCGGCGCTCTAACCCAAAATAATCCCATTTCGATACGGCCGGAACATCGCCTCTCTTACGATCGGTTTCAGCAGGTCTCTTAGCTTATCCTCCTACGTAATTTCATCCCTCTACAATAACCTACCTGCTTTTCCTCGCCCAATCGTGCATTGGACACCTTGCGACGGCAAATGCATCATTTTTAAACGGACGTTTATATTCGCCATCAGACGAGGTAGTGATAAAAGGCTATCAACGGACACATTTGCATTGTTTGCATTTGGTCTCCTTAACGGATGGTTGGACAAGACGAAAATGCTATTTAGTTAAAAGAACAGGTTACCTAATAGCATTTAAGAGCGTTTTATAATCCACGACTACAAAGCGCACGCCCTATCATTTGGCTATCGAGAACGCAAGCCATCCATCTTGGAACCTAAACGACCAAAGACGACCGAGAGGTTACCAGACTAGCTTCTTGCCATTCCTTAATAAGGTCGTCGCCGTATGTTCTTTTTCACCGAATGAATTCGTTGCGGTCTGCTTGAGATTTCTCCGAGTAACGAAAGCAATTACACGTGTGAGACCTACCCAAAACCACAGGGATCTAGGTTGTGTGACACTGATAAATCACATTTCTTAGGGAAATATATTCTCAGCTGTACAGCGTTAGCTTCACACTCTTCAGAAACATGTTTCCCGACATGGACTTTAGACAGGTCCCTGCGTGAGAATGGGCCCCGTCAGAAATCCATAGTTTAACAGTCCTAAATATAGTTATGAATCTTTCTGGGTCTCCGTTAAGCGCAAGATTCTCTGGAAGTATCGAAGAAAAATTCTTGCCATTCAAGTGGGACTACGATGCTTTTGAAATACATAGCGAAGGGAATGCTAGAGGGAATTGCAAATCCGAGCATTAGATACATATTGTTGGAAGTCGATAATTCATTTCCACCATGATCGTGGTTGTGTGTCACAGCTCTAGGTTCAAAGAGGACGGCTCCTGCATTTGGAAAAAACATTTCTGAAGAATGAGTGGGATAAGGGGGAATGGCAGAAAGAAGTCCATGGTAAGGGAGATGGTGGGACGGGCGTTATCCCGTTCCTTTCCAACCCCTTTCCCCAGACGCCATCTACATACTCACCCTCCCCCCCCCAACCACCTTCTCCGCGCCTCCCTCCTCTCTCTCTTTTCTACCCTCGCTCTGCCAGAGTCTATTTTCCCTCCCCTTCGCGTTTGCCCTCTCCACCCCATTCATCTTGCTCAAACCTTTTCATTTTTCCGCTTCGTCGCTCCTGCGTTCTGTTCCCGCTGTAAATCTCGGCGTACTCATCAGTCTTAATCTCCGTTTCCTCCTCCCCGTCATTCCCTCGCTCCCGAAATTGTTTGGATTATTTTTTTGTAGTTCTCTCTTCCCTTCTCTCGCAAGTGTGGAATCCGATTTCTGAGTTTTTTCCCCCTTCCCTTCGTGGTTGTTTGCTGATGATGACACTTCTCGCTTCCTCGGGAGACCATCCTCGCTCCGTTGGTGCGAAAACTGTTTTCATAAGTGTGTACTCCATTTATTAAATTGTTCGCTCTGTTGGTTGAACTTCAAAATTTGGTTGATTTCTGCCTGATTACCATGGCCGATAGTTTACATAAGGCTCTCTCTACTTCCTTTGAGTAATACTTGTTAGAAGTAATTAATCAGCGGCTACTGTAAGAGATTCCATTCCAAATAGGCATTGGTGCACTCATAATTAATGACGTGTGAACATTCTTAGTTTGTACAAATGAGTATTGGTCGATCACTCGAGTAGTAAGTAATAGCAGCAATGAAAAATATCGTACAGTGGACACCGAATTTCAAAAATCGCTCAAATCGACAATTATATATGTCTCATTTCATTAATTCTGAAATGATAATTGATTTCTCACTTCTCATCTAGAAATATCATCTTAAAATACAAAAGAATTTTTATATTTAAGTGATTTATATGTATTCAAATTGGTTTGTACCGCCCAGTAATAAGAATGAAGGGATTGAGCTCTTACAGCTAATAGTATTGAATATTGAAAACACTCCAATAGCCCTAAACAGTTTACCTTTCAAAACAGGGTACAATTGAGATTTGTTGGCAAAGGACACAAGTCAAAGGATAGGGTAAAGGGTAACTAAGAAAAGGGAAAAGAAAGGTGAATACGAATATGCGTATTTCGGCCACAAAGTAGCCCTCTTCAGCGTACTGAAGGTAAATCGTCGCGAAAACACCAGTTGAAGTGAGGAATTTATCCTTTCCTTATTTACTCTTTACCCTATCCTTTGACTGGTAGCGTTTGCCAACTAATCTCAATTGTGCCCTGTTTTCAAAGGTAAACTGTTTACGACTATTGGAGTTTTTTCAATTATTCAACCCAATAATAAGGTTTAGTGTTTTCGATCGCTGACAATATACTGAAAAATTGAGATATCAATGGAAGTATTGGGCATCAAATCGAATTGAAAGAAAAACATTGTTAAACAAGTCGTATAAAATTTAATCATGTCCTTCGTATATTTAATTTCTTTACGTAAGAGAACTATTTATTTTATTTTGAAACTAATTGACCCGCAGAAAAATAAAGGTGATGCCTTGAGGTCACTTATAAATAATTCTTTGATGTTTTTGGAAAAAATCGTTTTCATGAATTCTAAAAGTTCAGTTTTTCTTAAAATATTTATAAATGATGATTTAACTTTCATTTATTTTATCGAGTCGTGTTCTGGTTTAAATTAATTGTTGTAACTACCTATTTTTGCTTTATAGTTAGTTGTACTTTTATTGCGAGTATTTTATTTTCTAAACGAACAATACAGAATTGAAATAATAATCTAGATATATATTTTTCCTCGTGGGGCATATTTATGTGCCAGTATTTATGAAACCATTTCCCAGTAGGCTTGTGGAGTGTATGTTCTTCGCTATAGCATAGCTAGAAGATGGTTTTCAATATTTAAGGAGATGATGAAATCTCAAAGGGATGTGGTCACGGAGCTGCTCCTATGGTATTAAATATTAATACCGTTTAAATGAAACTTTTGCACAAAAATTTCATGCAAATATAAATGTATTGTCGTTCTTTATTAAATAACCCTCGTATGCATGTAGATTGAAACACATTTATTGCCTTAGACGCCAAAATTTAAACTACCGAATGATGAAAATGAAGCCTAAAGAGTTGCATTGATATAGATTTATAGTTAAACCCATCTTTTGTGATCTTCTATTAGTAATAAGCAAGAAGAATGTCATGCACAGTTAAGTAGTTTTCAATTTTGACTGCTTAGTTCCATGAGCATTCCTTTCACAAATCTCCATTTTTGGACTGTGGTAAAAATCGATCGTCACTATAAATTAAACTTCTATCAGAAGAATTCACAACGACAAACGTATTCGGCGTCACTCTGTCGTGGAAACGGAATATTTGAAAGTTATAAATAACTCTATCTTGTACTACTATTATTTGTATTTTGCTACAATGAAGATTAATATTCTTGAACGAAGAAAATTTACGCCAAAAAATACCGCCTAATTGTTGTGAAAAAAAAACTCGACAGTATTTAAATCAAGGCTCATAACGCGACATTTCAAATGAAAACAAAAGCAATAATTTGACTTTCGCAATTTATTGCAGCCGTTATTTTTGTATTCCTCGTATATCAAAAGCAGATGATCATGAAGTCATATGCGTTATGTGAGGTGCGTTACCACATCATAGAGCTTCATAGACCATTGGTCTATGAAGCTCTATGATTGGTCATCAATGAATGATAATTGGAGCAAAAACTCAAGTCAAAATTTAAAACTCTCCCAGGGAGAGTGTATTTGTATAAGGTAAACGAAAAGCCATCTGGACATCGAGAGTAAACCTCACTGCTCGAAGTAGAAGGCGGTCACTGAATGACCGCAGACCAGACTCACATCATGCGCTATTATGACCGCTATACTTTAAGCTAGCCCAACTGTACGTCCGAGTCGTGCACCGTGCACATTAAATTGGACAATGCGGGGTGGGGTGGGCGAACGGACATGGAGACGAGACTGCGTCGCGCTGCCCATTGTTTCCATCCACCTGCGCCTCTCTCTATGTGCCACACGCGCGCGCAAACCACCTGCCTCCGCGCTCCCCTCCCTCCAGGTCCCCGCGGCCCGTCACTCGTGTGGCCGGCCCCGAGCGCCGACCTCTCTGCTGCCGGGGCGAGATGGCCACGCGGCGCCCCATTATCTCGCGTGACACAGTCGAACGCCCCCGCGAGCCCACAAGTGTCCCTCGTTTGTTGCTAACCTTTTTTCCATGGGAGCGACGTCCGCTTTCCTTCAAGGATTATCAACAGTCCGACAGCGAATTGGGTACTTAAGGAAAGTTGACATTTCCTATTTCCATCCAGCATCAATGCGGAAAACCGAATGACAGCATTGCATAACAACTTGAGGGAAGGGAGTGGTGGTCCCTAGAGAATATTGTTCCCTCTAGACCTTTGAATACTTGTTCACGGATTATTATGTCGAATTAGTGTCTTCTAAACAAATCATTCGCGCAACAGACATTTCCGCATACCAGCTGTGCTATGGTTCGGTTGTATGATGCGCTTTCATTCGATATTTAGTGAAATAGGGGAACCGCTTTGGTTGTAGTAGTAGTTATTAGAGGGAGGCGACCGACAGGTGCGTTCAGGTGCGCAATTAGGGATAGGTGCGCAATTTGGTAAGGGTAGGATATTCAGGAAATGGAGGAAGCGTGGGGAGATGGCCAGCGTCGACTTCAGTCTCCTCTTTAACGAAAGGCACCAACGGATTTACAGTTCAACGTCCCATCCGACAGGCGACATTTTTTTCCCATTGAAAAATTCGGCCCCATTCAGGATTCAAACCCGGACCCTCAAGGTGGGAATCCTGTACATTAGCCGCTGCACCATCCCGATCCCCACTACAGACTCAGGGACTCGGGAATTAAAAGTATCGTGGTAACTTATCAGTGAGATTTTTCGAGATGAAATGTCTGCAGTGTGGTCAACGCTGCTTTTATTTATCAAACCTCCGCTTTTATGGTGAATTTATTATTTAAGGATTACGCCGTGGAAGTATGCAACCATCAAGCCATCTTGTTTGGGGCGGCCTCGGATGTCTGCGCTTGCGGAAGGAAATGATGACAGCGGAGCGATGGAGTAAGCGCAGGGATATATGTACTCGTAGTAGGCCTTTTCTCTGTCGCCTTTCCCTCGCCATGGCGCGCCACTGATGACGATAAACGTCAATCCCGTGCGGGTGAGCGAAACACCATGCATTCCTCTAAAAGGAAACATGAAGCTTACATTACATCGTCGACGCAGATTGTGTATACCCGTGCACGAACTAGGAAAATGAGGGGGTATATTTTAATTGCAATATTATTTTAATAAATGGGACGTACATGCAGTGAAAACGCGTTCTCAAATTAGCTTTAATGTGTTCATTGGACTGGAGCCTCTCCAACCTTCAGGGTATTGAAAGATTAATTTGCCGCGTATGAAAAACATCCGGGGAGGAGGATCCGATGGCTGACTCTTTGCTAGTGGAAAAATGGGTAACTGAACATTATGTTAATGAATATAATGGAAGATAAACAGTTGCCAGCAAGTATAGGAAATTTATTCCTAATCAAGGGAAACGTTTCCGTACTTAAAAAATCTTTCCTACTTAAAAAATTGATTTCTGCTAAGAAAAAATCACTGTTAAGCAATAGCCAAAATGAGAGAGAGTATGGTTCGTTGAGGAGAGAGAATCTGCTTAAGTTTTTCGTATAATTTCAGTCTTCTCGTTTTCTTACTTGGCGGTTTCTATTTCGCTTGCGTCAGGTTTAGCTGAAAACGTCTTGAATTCTGATTTGGTGTTTTATCCAGGAATAGTAGTTTTCTTTGACGCTAAAAGTTTGCTTGGAGCCGGAATATTCATATGAGTCACGAACAATGTTTTGTCCTTTCCTAGTACTGCGTTAATTCGCAGTGAGACTAACCTCACTAGGCGAATTTTCCACTATGTGTGTTTTCAAAATACCATTCTTAATCCATTCAGTTTGGAGATAGAAATAAATTTGGCAATGTTGTTCACTTAATATTCGGATACAAAACTTTTTCCAAGCATCTGTATATTTATTGATTATGCCCAATATTTACTTTCCTCCTATTATTCATGTGCTCTTATACCAGAGTGATGGGTCATTAAAAGAACATTCTCTTTTAATTGATGCAATTTAGAGGCCCGGATCTGACGTTAATTCGTTAATAGTAAACATTTATTGCTTCCTAGCTCCCTCATTCCGTACTCCCTAGCATTAGCATTCGCACTGCCATTTTCTCCCCATCTTACTCGTCTCCATCTTTAATGTGTGTTGCTACGCGAAGTGAAAGAAAGCCTCGTAGATACGGCGATGAGGAGCGGAAGGTTAAGTGGCTTAGAAGACGAGCCGACGACGTCTCCAGCAATCGAGAATGATACGTTCTAAGAAATGGCCGAGCTCTCTTGATCCTTGGCGCAACCTTTCGCTCCACTTTCGTAGCTGAGTACCTTTCTCCCCCTCTTCCTCTTTCTGTGTGCTTCTGAAATAATAAGATTCTATTCTTTTGCAAATCACGAGCCCACTTTCCGCCCATTATCCGCGAAATGTTTGGTCTGTGCAGTATGCAGCGACGCAGCCAGGACGATAGGGTTGGGGGTGGGGGGAAACAGCATATCAAGTAATGTTATTCACCCCTCAAAGCGCGCGAAACTTGTCAACTGTACGCGAGAACTGTAACAAGGAGAGAATTCCTTCCTGGCACCTGTCATATAAACCGATGATATTTTTTAATCAGCGGTTCCGTAGAATTTTAGTAGTTTATAGTAGAAAGGTAACCGTAATTAAAATTTTTAAAGTCATCAATTATCTGACTACATTGATACCCGTTAGTAAATTAGTCAAAAGTTTGATCAGGCCAAGAATCTAACCCTCTTCCTCACTCCTCGCGGTACTCCACGATACGCTTGGGTTTGGAGTTTCGAGGTTGGGGGGTGCAACTGCCCCTCTTTACCCCCCGTGCCTGCACCTCTGGCCGTCTGCGTACAGTTTCCAATGTAGTTTTACTTTCGAGATTCTCACTCGACTGGTAATGCTCCTCTCAGCTTTATTGTTTTTCGTGCTAAGCAACGATTGGCGGAAACGTTTATCGTGACCGGTGATTGGGATGCGGCGAAGCAAAACTTAAACATTTGCAGCGGCCATCGAGTACGAGTATGCATGTGGTTGCAAAGAAAGAAAATTGCCTTGGTCTCTCCAGTCAATTTTCGTATTTTCTGAAGATTAAATTTATGATATTTTGGTGTCTCAAATTTATTTTAAATTCCTTAGTTATCAAGTTGGGCGTCATTTCTTCTTTGTTAATGAAAGATATGTAGATCTGGCGAACGCTAACCACTTTGCAGATGATTTTCCCGCGTCCTATCACTCATTTATTTTGTTTTCGTGAGAAAATTTGCCAAGCGATTTCCGTTATAAGTTCCAATGCTCTTCTGTCGTGTCTCTTTGATTTCTACCACATAAACTGTGCTACAAATCAAGGTGTGTCTTCAATTACTGATTTTTTTTTCGAATCGAATCATGCGAATTAATTCGTGAGTTTTAACTTTTATTTATTGTGAAAAATGAAATAGGAAGTTCAGCTGCGTTGGCGACTCAGTATCGTGTGTCACCCGTTGGCTGGGGCGGCTGACTGTGGGACGGATCCACTTGCCAGCATACAAATTGGAGTTCTTTCGCTTTTGAAAAGTAGCGGAAGGTTCTTCGTTGGTGGGTTAATTCTGAAATACTGTTCGGTTCTTCATCGTCTCGTGAATTTTGCTAGCATGAGTTTGTCTTCACCGTGACAGCGGGCATCTCTCTACTACGCTTAGTCTCCACATGTTCTCAAAATATCACTTCATATATTCGCCCTACAGAGCGTTTTTCACGAGTAATCCTTCGGCTCGACTTGAGATAATAAGCGTCATAACGCGGCCACTAGTCCGCTATTTTTAAACCCCCCCGCAAGACCCGAAGAACCCTCCGCAGCGAGCCATTTATTACGTATTTTTTCAAGAGTGCGTTTGTTTGCTCGCCTCTCCGCTCACTACGAAAATAACGTACCCTGGCTGTTAAGAAGGGCCGAGGGGGCGGGTGGGAGGGCGTGGACGTGGGTATTTTTGCGTTTTCGGCGGGTACCTGTCGGATATATAAAGGTCAATGTAAAAATAAACCCAATTTTCCCCTCGCCCCTTCCCCACATCCCGCGCCACTCGTTCACCCTCCGCCCCACGTCTCTTTTCTCGCGCTCATTGCATTGCGTGAACTCGTGAGCGGCGGAAGGACTGAGAGGGAGCTCAAGGGTTTGAGGGGCGTAAGGGGTGTGTGTTCGCATGGATGAAGAGGAGGGGCCGAGTTGGATGAGAGAGAAATGAGCGGAGGATGTGATTCGGCATGAATAAAAAGAGATGTTTTTGTTGTTGTGAACGGTTATATGGCAGGACTGAATATTTGCCTTGCTACTAATAGTATTCCGAGTATAGTTCGGGAAAAGCTGTATAAAGTGAAGATAAAAATGGACTGTAAATGTTAATTATGAGCCTCTCGTTTATTTGAGGAAGGCTTAAAGAATTATTGACCTGTGTGTTTGTGTTTGCATTTATTTAAGACGGCTATTCAATACAGAGTGAATCAAAAACACATTATCACCCACTTAGTTATGTAAAAATGTAATTTTACAGGTATACTATGTGGTTGGTGTGATTACCAATGTATGAGGTAGAAGTTACGCTGGTTTCACTCCAGTGTTGCGTCTGCCGTTGCAAGTCGAAGCATGTTCACTTCTCGGCAACGATGGAGGTAACGCGCGACACTGTGTCGAAATTTTCCTTTAGCATAAACAAATTGTCAGCCGAGGCCTTTGTGGTGTCACAGGATGA
This sequence comes from Hetaerina titia, assembly GCA_037158775.1. Classification (NCBI taxonomy): domain Eukaryota; kingdom Metazoa; phylum Arthropoda; class Insecta; order Odonata; family Calopterygidae; genus Hetaerina; species Hetaerina titia. The sequence goes on from CM073768.1 coordinate 27,200,462, forward strand.
TTATGGAGAGGGTATATCTAACATGCCAAGGCATTAAGAATAATGCCCTCGCTGGCTAGTTCCTAAAGTTGTAATAATGAACCTTAAACCGTTCTTTTGCACATTTGGGAAACTCTGTGTAGCATTCCATACCTACTTCTTGTAACAAGGCTTAAATAGAAATGGATTTGATGCTCTAATTTGCTGTGGAGAGAACTAATTAAGTTCACGAGTAAGAGATCTCTCGGCATCGTTAAGTGGTGCACGGCATTGGGCAGCGTAGCGGCAACCAACTTGAAAAAAATATATATTTTTAAATGAATCTTGGATTAATTAAAAACTTGATATTTTCTTAGGTATATGGTAATTTTTACAAGTGGGTCTTTGCCTTCAACTCTTGTCTCCCAGAATCGTCGATAAATCACGTCAACTCACGTTTTTCCTGAGGACCGATATTCCCGATTACATGTAGTTTCTAAGTCATTGCTAAAATGTAAAAATTATGACGCGGGATGTTGTTTCGTTTACTGCTCACCTCTATCCTATTATCATTTCTCGACGATTTTTATGTACCAAGGTGCATTGCGCACCAATTTAATATCGGTGGGGACATTTTAAGGTCCCACTCGACTCCCACATGCTGGAATACCTATTTGCGAAGTCGCTGCTTCGTGGGGGCGTGTCGCAAGGCCAGACCGTCCGGAGTCATTTGCCTCTACCCAGGTCCCCCTCCCGCCTCACCTTTCCCAGCTTACCCGCTCCACTCACTCCCCTCCTCGCGACACTCCTGTCCCCTCCACTCCTCCACTCATTCCGTAATGCGTTCTGTCACCTTGCTGAATCCCGCCTATCACCCACCGTGCGAGCCATCCGATAACGATATCCTTTTTTTAAATTTCTATCCACAATTGGTCACTTAATTAGTAGACAGTATTTGTGCGATATAGGCATTCAATAATTAAAAGTATGACACCAATCAATTGACCAATCACACATCAAATATATTTGTGTGAGGAAGTTTAGCAAAAATGTATAGCTCTTATAATTAGTTCTCAGATACGTTAAGAATATAATAACTCCCGGTGCGAAGGTTAAATTACAGATTAAATCCCTTACATAAATTGGAAGGATGCCTCTTTAAGTGGTGATGCTGACTGGGGTGATACGATCGTTAAGATCGTATAAATAAAATTAGAGATATCAAGCGTAGAACAGATAGATTTAAGGTGTCATATTTCCCACGAACAATAAGGCATTATAATGACACAGGCACCGCGCTAGGGGGTAGGGGGAAAATGTTTTGCTTCAAAAGCAATCTAATGTGTTATATTCCCCTGCCCCTTACCCTAGGGGTGGCTAACAGGGTACCATGAATGGAGTGTGAAATGGCCGCTAAGGAGAGAAGACAAGATTAGTCTTCAGGCTTTTGAATGTAATTTTTACAAAGAAAATGGAATTAACAGAAATAAAGAAATATTAACGAAGGCTAAGGATGTGTGGAAGAGAGGTTTTGGGAGAAATTCACTGAGGACATAATATTGGATGAATGAGATATTGAAAGACAATGGGAGTCACGAAATAGCAGGGAAAATTATGGGCAAGCGATGTGGAGGGATAAAAAGGAGAGGCATTTTGGTTTGCTTGAAAAAGTTAGAAAGTTGTAGAGCTGAAACAATAAGTGTGATTTAAATGGATGAGTTCTAAAGCACCGTTGTTAAATGGTGCTTTAGAACTCTTAGACTACTTGGAAGACCATGGTATTGTGTAATAATTTTCAGAGTCCATCCTTCACTTACCCTTAACCGGGTACTGATAAAACAAACCTGATACTGACAAACATGATATAAAATATTTATTTTATTAAGAACACAATGTATACATCAACTGTTCTTTATTATCGTACAACTAGTTTCAACACTTAAGCGTCATCATCAGGTACCTCAGTGATATAAAATAATATATGTAGCTTAATGATATATAATAAATGATAATGATATGTACCTTAATTATATCAAATACTCGTATTATCTGATGACGATAAAAAACTTTGAAACAATTTAATGGAAGTGTTTCACAAACGATTAATACAAAGGATAATGTCCCAATGAGTATCGCTCGTCAAGTCAGTCTTTTGCTGTTTTCCCTACGCGCACAGATTACTGAGTGCGTAAGCAAATTTATCTTTAGCCTTTATATACAGTAAAGTTCATGTTTTATCTTTATTTTCAGCAGTGCCTTCGCCCCTTTGGATATTGTGCATTTTTCTGTGCCGAGGGCTTGACTCGGAAAAACTCGAGGGAATACCTACCTTTGCACAATTCACCGTTTGTGAAAAATACTGAATGTCCCCACATATGGATGTGTACATAAGTAAATTGCCATGGAGATTATGCAGTTATAGCTTCGCGTATGAAGAATAAAGGATTTCTGCGAGTCTTTTAATTACGGACAACTTGTAAAGGCCCGTGAAATTTGGAAAATTAAATAATCGGGGAATTTTTGGAATGGAGTTCTGTAAAAATATGTTGCTGATACATCTACTAGATAAATGTAGTTAGTGGAATAGTCTTTTACAGGAGAAACCGTCTGAGGTATTAAATATCATTTAACTAGAGCGGGTGTTGGTGACCATACTGGCGGTACCGTCCATCTCCGAAGTTAAGTCATGGTGGGCTAAGTACGAGGGGTGCTATTTATATCTTAAGCCTTGACAACACTTAGTGCTTTAGGCCTCATCTGACGTTTCCTTCTGAAAGTTTGACTCTTTTAACGCTAACTTTCATCAGAACATTTTGTCGTTTGATCTTAACTTGGGTTTTTTACAGGTACTCGAAAATTTTGTCTCGGCGAAAAAACGGAGTTAACTCGTGAACACTTTCGTGCGATGATTTTTTACGACTTTCGACGTGGTTTATCAAGACAGGAGTGCATTGATCAACTTACTTCCACTTTTGGCGATGAAGCCCCATCCTTTGCCACTGTGAAACGCTGGTACAACGAATTCCATCGTGGCCGCCGTTCGCTCAGCGACGAAAGTCGTGAAGTTCGTCTAAAATCAGTTGTTGTGCCAGAAAGCATTGAAGCCGTGCAAGAACTGGTAAAGGAAGATCGTCATGTGACTTATCATGACATTGAAGCATCCTTGCGGATTAGTACGACGGCATCAATATGATATTGCATGAACATTTAGCTGTGGAAAAAAAATGTTCGCGTTGGATCCCGCATAATTTGGCAAAACTCAAAAAGATGCTCGTGTCAGTTGGTGCAAAGAAATGCTCAACCAATACAGTCGCGGTGCATCAAAAGCTGTATGTAACATATACACAGTTGAAGAATCTTGGGTCTTCCAAGACGAGTCAAATCCGACAAAAGTGATTCTTGCACGAAGCACATCGAAGCAAATGATCGTCTGTTTTATCGGAATAACTGGACGTGTGGCAACCATACCGTTAGAGCAACGTAGAATCGTGAATTCTGACTGGTAAGCGAGCATTTGTTTGCCAGAAGTGCTTGGTGAAATACGGAGAAAGAAGCAGCAACAAAGGATCATTCTTCATCATGACAATGCAAGCTGTCACAGATCGGCTGAAACAACTACATATTTGACTGGCCAAAACCTCAAATTGATGGGTCATCCTCAGAACAGCTCTGATTTATGTAGCACCAAATGACTTCTTTTTATTCCCGTTTGTCAAGAAAAAATTGCGTGTCCAAAATTTTCGGCACCTGAAGAAGCCGTTGATGCATTCAAAAACCATGTTTTGGAGGTACCTCAAACGGAGTGGACAAAGTGTTACGAAAATAAGTTCGGCATGTTATGCAAAAGTCTATTGATTATCATGGAGATTACTTCGAAAAACAAAATAGCCATTTTTAACAATAAATTACTCTCGTTTCATTATTAGGCTGAAAATATAAATGGCAACCATCGTACTCCTATTTTATTAATTCTATGATTCCTAAGTGTATTCCTGATAGACTTAAAACTGATCATCCAGCATCCTGAAAGCCGAATTGAAGTCAAATTATGACCGTATTCGATTCGTGGGCCGTAACCAGCCATAGAGCAGGAACGCTCCTCGTGTAAAGGCTTAATATAACGATATATTGTCGATCAATTAGGTTCCCAATTTATGTCCTTGTCCGAGCTCACTGTTGATCGTATCTGACATGTACTCACAAACTTCTACGATTTGATTTCAACTACTTCACCTATTTCACCTCGTAAGTGGTATTTGTCCTCCTAATCCACTAATCACTAGAAAATTAAGGTGTTTGTTTACACTCTGGTAAGACACGTTAGGTTGCACTGATATAAAAATATAAATAAACTTGATATTTGGAAAGCCTGTATAAGTCATGGAAACTCGTTAGGCCAGAACTCTGGTAACAACAAAAACTTGTTATTTTCGTGTATGTTTATCTCGTTAAAAAGTCAGTGGATGGTTGTATTTTAGGGCAGTGTGTATTGGTACGGGTTGTCATGTTAGCATAGATAGTAGGTCTTCGGCTTGCTTACTGGATAGTCCCAGGTTTAAATCTGGCTGATGCCGTATGCTAAACCCAAGCCGTATGGTTTTCTAAATGCCGAAACTTGCTGGGAAGCATGTGGCGGCACGGAGTAGGGGAATAGCCCCCCCATCCCGAACACGCGAATCTCACGGCCCTGGGACTCATTGTTGGTGTGGCCCTCTGTCCTCGCTTATCAAACTGACCTCCAGGTCGGGGACTTCGCCTGGCATAGCGACCCTTTCGGCCTCTTTCCCACATCATCCCCTTCACACCCCCTCCCACTCGCCCCCGTGATATTCATTTCCGCATTCGATTCGTCTTTTGTTTCCTCGTCGCTCTCTCCCCTGTCGCCTTCCCTCCCCGCCCGCCAGACACCAACCCCCTTCGCCGACCCTCCCCCTCTGCCGTCGCATGGACCTGATGCATTCGCGCGCCGAATCCAGTCTTCACCTTTGTTGCCGCAATGGGCTCGGGCTTAAAGGGAATATCCCCTCTCGGGTTTCCTCCGAAGTGGAACTTCACGCACACGTCCTCGTGTGTGGGGGTGGTGGGGTGGACGAGGAGGGGACGGCCTCGCACCGCCATTGGCGTTCGTTTACCTGTTTCTCTCCTATCCTTTCAGGTCAAGGAGTGCGCTCCCGCCGTTCCCCTTCCCGTCCCCCGGCTCCAGCGCGCGTGCTCATTGGCTCGCTCGCTCCCGCCCTCGAGTGATCCGTGGTGGAAAATGCGATAGGCTCCTAACCTCTGCACGTGTAACGCATGAGGGGTTGAAATGTGCCCACCGATGTGCCCCTCACGGGAACAGGTCATTAGGCCTCGGCCTGCACGGTGATGAGGTTGATTAAACTGCTTGCCTCTTTCTCGCTCGCCCTGCCCTCCCTCCCATTGTCATCCATTCTCTCTCCGCGCGTCTGTTAGAGACCTTGCGCCCTGTATCCACCATCTTTCCTTCCTTGCCCCCAAATTTTCTTTCTGAGAAAAAATAACCTTGCCATTTTTCACAGCCACCTAGCTAATTTGAAATAATTTTTTGTGCTACCGTGTGCTGCAATGGGATATTCGCTGGGATTTTATCGTATGATTTAACAATGTATTTTTTTCAGGCATCATTTAAATCAACATACTGGTACTGGGGATAAGTATGAATTTAGCGACTAGACTTTTATAATCGTGTCCAGATCTGCTGTAGGTAGTGACTGTAATAAAAGTTACTGTTCAGAGTTATGTTACCCCAAAAACATTCTCACTCTTTTCGTCCCGAACATTTATCTAGTACTGGTGAATCTAATAAGTACTGGTGAATCCTGTCGTGGATAATGATATCGTCCTCATTTTCTTCGTATTTATAGGGAATTTAACTTTTATACAATTATGTTTTATTTAAAGACCGATTTATCTATTGCCGTGATATTATTTGGATATAATACAGAATTACTGCGGTGGCAACTCGCAGTGAGTCGGAAAGGAGGCAGAAATGGCTAATGTTTTCATGATATTCGGGAAACATTGTAGAAAGAGAGGGACTTCAACAAAAAACGGGGATTGGGTGTGCAAATCCGGAATATGATACGGGAAATGATTAGAGGTAGGCCAATTTCAAATATACCAATGACTCGCGATCTGATGACGGATTATCCGCAAAAAAATACCTAATCAGACTCAAAATATTCGGGAGAAAAATCGGGAAAAAGAACGGCACGGCTCATTCTTCTGGAAACTTGGCTGAAATCCGGGAAGAGGGCAATCGATAAAATGGGTGGCCACCCTGTTTACCGCCTCCTAGGCGAGGTTTATTTTGAATTTTCCTTCCAATTAGTGATAGCATCCCATTTATCAGGAGTATGCCAATCAAACATTTTTTTAAGCTGCATTATTAAAGCATGGTCAGGTTGACAGTGTTGATATTTATCCAAACCGATAGAGGGATTTCCGTTTTTTCTGCCCATGTTGAATCTGGTCACAAACATTTAACCACGTAATAGCATCTTTGAACCGAGAGACGTATTGCCATGGTTTCTAAATAAATATCGCTCCATCTTCTCCCGCGTCGCTTCCTCCCCGGCCCCTTTCCCATCCTCATTTTTCACGCCTTCTTCCTCTCCCGACGTCTCCTGTCTCCTTCCTGTCTCCTTCCTCGGCTTTCATCCCCTCCCCGACCCCCGCCACCCCCGCCCGTGCACCCCCCTTCCCCCGGGCCGGGGGGGGGGGAGTTGGCGTCGAGAGCAGTGAGTAGAGAGACGTGGGTGCGAAATTCCATTCCGGCAGAGCGTGACATGATCCTCTTTCACAAAAAAAAGTGAGGAGGGGAGAATGGAGAACTCCGTCGATCCTCGTTTGTCGTAGAGTGATGGGATTCTTGGAATTTTAAAAAATGTGGAAACAAACAGCGATATCATTGCGCTGCTGATTGTCGGTTGTTCGTCGTCGATTGCTCTGGGGGAGGGACCCTTAAGGATGGCAGAAATGATTCGAATATGATTTCACATTTTCCTCCATTTTTATTCCTTACGAAGAAGTATCGAGTTTTCTCGTTAATTTTGAATTCATTTTTTTTCACCCAAGAACGGTTTACATCGCACGAGCAGTGCATTCTTTCTTGCAACTTAGTCGATGAGCCATGGTATATTTTGTGGGTAATATGCTAGCTAATCATATAAAGGTTGTTGATACAATAATCAGTTGTATATTAGGTGTTCCGAGCTGTTTTGCAAGAAACATGGTCTTCGGCTTGAAGGGCTGATAGGCTGCGGTAGATCGCAACCCGTTGCCTTCCAGGTGCCCTAAACTCAGTAAAACGACGCGGGAATCACACATTCGGGAAAGGAAGTGGTCCGTATCTCCTGTCCGAGTTCC